>MNCI01038036.1:2027671-2082709 GCA_015680685.1 Gnetum montanum | reverse complement strand
ACTGATAAAGATAGAAGTTTCATGACTTTGCTTATTAAAAGAGAAGCTGAAATAGATAAAGCAAGGGATAATTTGTTACAGAATACCTCTCAGGTTAAAAGATTGTTTGATAGAAAAGCTCTGAAAAGAACTTTCAAAATAGGGGACCTTGTCCTATTATGGAATATGAAAAAATCAAATAAGTTTACCCCGACATGGATTGGTCCCTTTCAAATTACAAAGCAATTGTCAGACGATACTTACAAATTATCAACTTTGGATGGCATGGAATTGCAATTTCCATATAATGTTTTACATATAAAACATTATTTGGGACAATTGCATATAACTTGAAGATGTCCTTACACAAAATAATATATGTATATACTATTAGGTATAATATTACTAGGAATATAGTATTGATTATCATGTTTAATTATACTATTGATATATAATTAGATGAGTGGATAGTATATTATAATAGTAAATATATTTAGAAAATAGTTTTCCTTCAAGTGAGGTAAGTGGAAGCCTATAAGTGAAACAAGTGGAATTATACAATTGTAATAAGTGGAGAAGGTGACTCATCCACTACTTGGTGAGGATTGTGACAAATAGTTAGAATGCCCAAAAAGAAGGAAACTTGGTTGAAGATTCTTGGGGGGAATTTCAAATTTTTAGCACCTATAAAAAGAGGGTTAGATTGCTTAGGATTTCTTCATCTTTCAATTCAAGTTGAGTAGTAAAAGTTAGAGAGAGCTAATGGAGTTTGAGAGAGCAATGAGAAAGCCTTTTATTCCACACGTGATGGGATGTTGCCCTGAGCATGTATTGAAGGCTTACTTAAAGGCTAGATCTTGTCGAGCTCCAAAAGAGTGTCCTTTTATGGCTTGGTTGTCCAATAAATTTTCTTTTCTCACTAGAGGTTTGGAGATAGAGTCCAATGTTTGGGGGCGATATCAAGATTGCACCAAAGAAGAAGAAAAAGAAGAAGAGCAACCAACCAATGAAGAGTCATCATGGGGATGGGGAGAAGCCTTTATCTCTCGAGTGGAAAATGAAGGACCTAATGGAGAAGAATAGAAGAGATCATCTGAACAAGAAAATGAGAAAAGTGCTGAAGAGAAAGCTTCAGTAAATCAAGGTGAGAGCTCCACCAAGCCAGAGAACAAAAGAACAGCCTTCATCACATCAGAAATTTCCTATGAAACAGTTAGAGAGATGAGGATTCCTACTAGGGTAACCCTCACAATTCAGTTTCCATCCCAAGAATAGTCCATGAAGGACTTGATAATGTACAGTTTGTTGTTTTCTTAGGAATGACGTTTTTATACCATCAAACCTTATGTTTGATGGAAATTTTCCTCCAAAAAGATTTCTATTTAGCTGTAAAAAAAAATTCAATGAAATTTTTAGTATGTTTCAATGTTGAAATGAGGCTACATAAATTTCTTTAAGCTTTTAAGGGGGCAGAAATGTTGGCACATTTTGGCCATTTCATGGAACAGAGATATGAGATGATTGAAACCTTCAAAATATTTCAATAGAACTATTGAAATGGCAAGATGTAGGTTGAAAAGGTATTGATTCCTGTCACTCGCTAAAAAAGATTGGATGAGATGGGCTGCATTTATTCTCCCTAATATTAATTCTTCAAATGGTCAGTTTTATGCAAAGCTTCATTTCTGGTTCAATTATTGAGGAGTTGAACAAGTGTAAGAGTATGGTGTTTCTTGATTTGAGTTCAAATGAGCTTACTGGAAACATTCCTGCACATCTCCCAATTCCTTGCATAATGAATGTACCTTAATGTCAGTGGTAATTCTTTGGTAGAAAATAGGGGCTCACTTTGTATTTAAATTAATTTGGGATGGGAGCTTTTCCATCAAACCTGTTATTTTCCGCATTCAAAGATAACATGAGGCATAATATGAGAGAGAGAACAAATCGTCCATAGGTAACCATATTACGTAAACGAATACAAACTGATCTAAAACAGAGTTACCACAAAATCATCGTAGTTATATCTTCTAAGAAATTCTTGGTTGAGCGACAAACATATTCCATTAAGCCTAAGCGGCTGAACGACCACAATGCTATCTAGAAACATAAGCTGGTCGTAGCCTTGGATCATTGCTATTTCCAAAGACTTGAAACACCCTTCAATCCTAGCAACGGTTCTGAGGTGGTCAAAACCAACTACATTGAGCTCTAAAAGATTGAAGACTAACTGCATGTGAATAGATTCAACCATCGTACATGTATTCAAGATGAGCCATCTCATGTTTGAAAGATTTGCCAGCGTGGATCGCAATCCTTTCAATGAAGGGCAATCTACAATCTCCTAAAGTACCAGATTTTTTGAAGTTGTAGACAGTTGAAGGCAGTTGTTGTAAATTCCATCAACCGCATATAAGCAGGTATCCCAGTTGCTGAAGGCTCCCTAGATATTCAAGAAGCTATTACAGATGGCAAACACAAGTCCTACCACTTTGCTGCAGCCCGACAATGTGCTCAATAACAACATCATTTTACCTTGTTTAAATATTTGAGGTCTTAACACAAATCTGCTTTCTTTTTCTCTTATCTCTAATTTTCATTGAATCTTGCTCTATTTCTAGTTTTCTTATGGAACTTTCTCTTTCTCTGGGGAGAATTAGAAGTAGATTCGTGGAGTTGTGCTCAAATGTTTTTGCAAAATTTTATTTGTTACAAGTAGGTATTATAAGGACCACGTAGACTAGGCAATTGAACAAAATAGGAACTCTCAACAACTCACAGTACTTGGCAAATTTGGCTAAATCTCTTTAAGATAAGTCATTTGTAGTTCACACACAACGCATACTCACATTAACTACTGAGTCTATTTGGAGGTATCTGGGCCTTGGTGTTGCCAGAGACCAGCAAGCACCTAAATCCTATTCGAGGACACTCGTTGGCGGTCACATCCTAAATGGTCACCAACACTTAGTATCAACATTATAACTCAAAGGTAAAAACTAAACATTAGCAATCAATAGAATACAGTTCATACTACCACCAGGAGCACTTATTAGGTGACGAACCTAACAACACAAACAAACAAAAACACAAAGAAATGAAAAAGTATGAACGATGTTGCAAAACAAAAACAAGAAAAGTTAAAGAAATTTGTAAAAAAAATGTGTAAAACAAAAAATTCAAAAGGAACTGAGGGCCTCAATTGATCAGCAAAGGAGGCCATCTCCCCCGTGACTGAGTTGAAAGGAGGAGATCCGAAATAACGAGCAAGGTCGTTCCTTCTCAGAGGTCTTATGGGCACTAGCCATTCTAAGTTTATGGAAGGGTTTGGTCTGTTGCACATTGACTAATAATCACTTATCAGGGCTCTCAGGTTTGTATATGGTCATGGCCCCTGAAGGAAAGGTTGTATGAATAATGTAAAGTCCTTTCCATAGTGTTTGAAATTTTTTGCGTTGTGGCACATGTGTGGGGTTCTAGTAGAGAACCTTATCTCCTGGTTGATACTTAACCTTTTGAATTTTCAAGCCATGACGTTGCTTGTTATATGCCTTGTGCAACTCATTTGATGACAAGGCAGCTAATCAATTTTCTTCTAACACGTTTAAAGTTACCAACCTTTGTTTTTGTGCTAGATCAAGGTTGAGGTGGAGGTCACAAGCCATGGATAGTGTATGAAGCTCAGTTTGAATTGGAAGCTTTGGAAGTTTTCCATACACTAACTCATTAGGAGAGTAGCTTGTAGGAAGTTTCCAAGTGGAGTGGTATGCCCAAAGAGCATCATTTATTTTAGTGCTCCAATCTTGCCTATACTTGCTAATTGTCCTTGTCAATATTTTAGTGATCTCCCTGTTAGTAACCTTGGCTTGTCCATTAGCTTGGGGGTGATAAGGTATAGTCAATTTATGTTCAACCCATAAGCGTTGCATTAACTTTTGAAAAGTTGCACCTGTGAAGTGTGTTCCATTATCCGAGATAAGTGCACATGGCACACCAAACCTATTTACAATTTGTTGTTGCACAAATCGTGCAGCTGTAGATGATGTGCAGTCTGTAACAGCAGCTGCCTCAGCCCATTTCTTTAGATAGTCTATGACAACAATGATGTAAGCTTTTTCATTGGACATTGGTGTAATGGGCCCCATAAAGTCTATTCCCCAAATTTTAAAGGGTTCTAAAGGTTGAATCCATTGTTGTGCACCCTCCATCCTAGCAGTTATTCCCCGATCATGTTGATAGCGCTCGCAAGATTCAATAAATTGATGGGCATCCCGAAATAATGTTGGCCAGTAATATCCTATAAGCAGGATCGTAATAGCTGTTCATCTCCCTGCATAGTGACCCCCACAAGGGCCTTCATGAGCATCTTGGAGAACTCTTAGTTGGTCCACCTTAGGCACGCACCATCAAACCAAGCTATTAGGACATACTTTGTAAAGTTGTCTGTTGATCTCCATGAAGTACTTGGCTCTATGAAGAAACTGTGGATTCTTCCTAAATTCTAGCTCCTGTGGTGTTTGTTGGGTAAGTAGATAGGTGAGAATGCTACTATACCAATTTTTCTCCATGGGTTGGTTATTCACTACATCGGCAAAGAGGGCTTCATCAGGAAAATGATCGGGCATTACATATTCATCCTCTTTACTATCCCAGTGCAACCAAGATAAATGATCTGCAACTACGTTCTCAGTGCCCTTTCAATCGATCATCGTTAGATCAAACTCCTATAGGATTACTAGCCATTATATAATATGAGGGCCAATTGTTGGCTTGTTCATGAGGAACTGGATTGCACTATGATCCATATGGATGAACACTTTGTGACCTAACACATACTGCCTAAACTTATCCAGTGCAAACACTACAACCATTAATTCTTTTTCTAAAGTTGTGTAGTTAAGTTGTGCACTGGCGATACTCCTACTTGCACAGTGGATGTAGTAAGGACATTTTTGGTCATCTAACTGTGTAAGTATGACTCCTAATGCATAATTGGATATGTCAGTCATTATGTGGAATGGTCTGGACCAATCAGGGGCTTGTAGGATGGGAGTTTCTACAAGCTTTTTTTTAGATCTTGGAATGCTTGTTCACATTCCCTAGTCCATTCAAATGGTGCATCCTTCTTCGTTAGTTCTACCAACAGTTTGGCAATCTTAGAGAAGTTCTCAATGAATCTCCTATAATAGCCAGTGTGTCTAAGGAATGACTGAATGTCTTTGACAATTTTCGGTTGATGGGTGATTCCTTGGATAACCCTAACTTTATCTGGGTCTACCTCTATTCTTGAATGTGAAACCTTATGCCCAAGTACCACACCTTCTTGGACCATTAAATGGCTTTTCTGCCAGTTGAGCCTTAAGTTGGTTTCTATGCATCTTTTTAGCAGTTGCTCTAATCGGTTCAAGGCTTGATCAAAACTTGTTCCATAAGTGGAGAAGTCGTCCATAAAGACTTCCACTCTATTTCCTATCTGCTGTTAGAATATTCTTAGAACTAGGCATTGAAACGTGGCAGGGGCATTGCACAAGCCAAACAACATTTTTTTATATGCAAACGTTCCCCAAGGACTGGTGAACGTTGTTTTGGCTTGATCTTCTGGGGCTATCCGTATTTGGTTGTATCCACTATAGCCATCCAGAAAACTAAAATAGTGATGCCCTACTATGGTGTCTAAGACTTGGTCAATGAATGGTAATGGAAAGAAATCCTTAAATGTTGCCATGTTCATCAGCCTAAAATCTATACACACTCTCCATTTGCCTCTCTTTTTAGGCATGATCACCAGAGGGCTAACCCATTCGCTATCAGCAATGGGATATATGAACCCAGCCTTAAGAAGCTGTTCTATTTCTTCTTTTACTATTTGCTTCAACTTTGGGTTCAATCACCTCTGCAATTTTTTTTGAGGTTTCATGGAGGGGTCAGTGTAAATCCTATGCTGGCATATCCTAGGATCTATTCCAGTTAATTCAAGGTATGACCAGGCACAGGCTTTTGGCCACTTGTTTATCACTTTTAGCAGTCTTTCTTTTTGTTTGGAAACAAGTCTTACATTGATGATCACTGGTTTTCCATTTTTGAGGGTCATATACTCCAGACCAGTGGGCAATGGTTTCAACTCTAGGGGCTCTTGTTTAAATCTCTTAGGAATTTCCAACTTCCCCTAGTTGATGTGTTGAAGGTTAAGGCTTGGAAATTGGCAACGAACTTGCTCTAGTGTATTTATTCTTTCAATGTAAGCACTAGTTATTCCCTCAGTTAGTTCCATGCACATTAGTGAGTTGCTCTCTTGATTAGCCATTAGCCACTGGGTGTCCTCTTGTCATGTGGCTACTACATACAGGCACTTTTGTATATTAAGGTCTTGTGCACACCGATTGCATGCAGGAAATGCTAAACTTTGCATAACCCATGATCTCTACACGCAATTGCACCTTGTGTCACTGTATGCGATGCATGGAACTTTCTTCTTCTTAATCTTTCCAAAAGTGTTCTTCTTGGATATTTCCAGGGAAAGATCACAGATTCCTAGGCATGCATCTATAGTACTTAGCCATGTTCTTTCCATTATTATTGGGAAGTCCCCTTTTCCGTTGTTCACTTGTATCACTAGAAAATCAGCTGGATATGACCACCCACACATAGTTGTAATGATGTCCTCCACCTGTCCCAAGGGAACAGTGATGGACTAGTCAGCCAGCTCTAGGCGAATAATACTCTTCCTTAATGGAAGCAGGTTCCAGGCTTTGTACATCTCTTATGATAGTAGGTTGACTCCGGAACCTAAGTCTAGAAGAGCTTTACATGGTTCATTCCCAGTGACTTGGAGGTAAATTAGGGGGCTTCCAGGATCAGAGAATTTCCTGGGAAGGTGGCCCACCTTAATCTAATCAGTAACGACATGTATTAACATAACTGTATGCGTTGAGCTCGATGTTTGGTTTGAAGGGAGCTCTGAAGCCTTATTTGATAGGGAGGTGTTAAGATGTTCAACTGCTTGTGGTTGTGAGGGCTTAGTTGGTTGGTTCTAAAGAAAGGTCTTCTCTTCATATGGTTGTCAGAACCAGCAGCATGTTGAAGATTTACAGCCCTCATGGCATTGCATTGCTGCGATTGAATAGGGAGTTCCCCTTGCATTGTTGGAGCAGATGGTAATGGAGCTATCAATGTTATAGTTGCGGATGGATTTGAAGGATGGAATGTTTGTGGGTTATCTCCCCTAGGAGAAGGAGTCCTATAATACTCCCAAGCTTGGTAGTGATGTTGTGGTGTCACGTGAACAACAAAGTCACGTGGAGAGATTGGCTGTTGCACGTAGTAGCCATATGGATTCAGTTGCCGATAGGGGTATTGTTACCTTGGTGGTGACATCCCCCATGACTGTGGGTATTGCCACTATTGATGCTGCTCAACTGGTTGTGGTGGAGTTCCGCTTGGATAATATGTTGAAGGTTGGTGGAACTACCTTGGGTTACCTTGGGGATAAGGTAACTGTCGGGGTGCTTGCCATTTATTAAGTTGTGGGTTGAGTGCATATACCTTAGACTCTTGTAGATGTGAGATCACTGGGCAACATCCCTTAGGATGGTCTTATTGGCATATCCCACATCCATCGTCATTGTCTATATCTGAATCCACAACCTCTTCAGTGATGGCCATTTTACCCTTACCTTTGTTACGTGCATTGTCCACTTTTCTCTTTTTCTTTTTGTCATAGTCACTACCTTGCTCCCTAGACTCCTCTACGATTTTAAGGACAGTTTCAAACCTACTATCCAGGGAGTCCCACATTTGGTCTACCTTTTTCAATACCTCTGTTGTTAATTTTCGGAGAGACAAGGTTTTCCTATTCACCATCTCTTCGAGTGGTGGCTCTTCCTCCTCCTCACAGAATCTCACTCCCCTTTTTCAGAGGGAAGGATCTCGGTTGTACTCTTCTACACTTTCTCTCTTCTATAGCTCACCTTCTTCTTTGGCTACTTGCTCTAGCAATCTATGAAATTGATGAGACCTAAGCTCCGATAACCTTCCTTGGGAATACATCCCAAGGGTCCTTCTTGTTTCATACCTAAGTCCATCTACGAGATGGTGTAGTTGATCCCACTGCAAATAACCATGGCCAGGGCAATGATGTAACAATGCGTAATAGCGATCCATGGCAGCATCCAAGGGTTCATGATTTCCTTGCTTCTATCCTTGGATTTGCTTTCACATGTTAGACACTCAGGAGTACATTTGGTACTTATCATTAAACAGTTCTAACATTGTACTCCACCTCCAAATGGATTCCAGTTCTAAGGATGGGTACCAGCTTTTAGCTTCTTTCATGAGTGTCCTTGGGAACAACTTTAGTTTTTGCCACTTGTTTTCTATGTTTTGCAAGGCACATGCATCGTGGAATGCTTGCAAGTGATCTTGAGGATCAGCATTATATCCCCCCTCAAACTATGGGATGTTATTCATGTCTAACATCTTGATCCTACTATATTTTTGGTGCCTTGTAGGAACTCTTATGGCCTCTGTTATGTTTAGCATGCTTTTAGTTGTGATTAGTGGTTCTTCATGGTCATCTCATTCATAGCTTCTATGGTGTCTATGTGGTTCCCTACTCTCCCTTCTTCCATGCCTTGATTCCTTAGAGTGCCCTCATCCTCGTTCTCGACTGTCTCATCTATGTTTTTCACTCTTTTTACCTTTATCCTCACGGTTGGGTTCCTTATGACTGCGGCTGGATACTGAAGGAGAGGATGAATGTGATGATGAAGGTGAAGAAGAAGGAGAACCATCTCCATGATGGTGTTTTCTACCTTTTCTTCTGTGGTCCCAGCCATGATCGTGATCACGATCAAAACATCCATCCTTATCATGTGGTTGTGTTCCTTCTTTGAACACTTCCTGTTCATGGGTACCAAAACTAGGGTTGTGAATTGTGGAGTGTAGGTTCTGATACACCACCTCCTAACCATTGTTAGGAGAAGGAACATCGTTTGGTGGGGAACTTGTTGAAGCAGGTTCACCATCCTCAATTTCACTCAAAACATGCAGAGCGTTATGGGGCCATTTACCATTCGAGGATGTATGATATTTCTCCTGTTGCAAGTCACTTTGACTTTGTGCTTTTGTGGGATGGTAGTCCCTTGTGTCATGATCACATGCAACATATTCTGCATACAAAAATGACATGCCTATTCGTGAGAGAGCACGAAGGAGAATGTTGGGGACTGATTAGTCTGGAGGTAACACTATGTTACCTTCCAAGTCTCTTCAACGCAGTTGTTCATCTTGATAGAGAATAAAGGTAAAGTCAAGTACATACTCATCATGATGAGTATATACCACACGAAATTGTTGAGGAACTAGCGGATCTTGGTTACATGTGTTATGTTGCTGTCTGTTTCTTATGTTAGTCCTAGGTGGTGAAGTGCTCTTGTGCGAAGAAGAAGACATTTTCGTCTTGTTCGGTGTGCGATTTAATGTTGTCTTATCTTTTCTTGATTAACCCTAAGGGTTTGTTCTAGCATCCCAATGATATGAATGATTTCCTATGTTCTACGTAGCACACAAATAACTAAGTCCCCAGCAACGGTGACAATGATCAATGGCGAGGTACCCCTACACTCAACCATACAAATATGAGCATTTCATGCACGATCCGGTCGAACTCCAAGGACTAAGTGCTTACATGTCCTAATGGAACACTCAAGGTTAATCAATCGTTGTCTTCTCAAACTTACTTGTATTGTCACTGTTGTATGGTTAAGTAAGCTTGAGGTATATGATTTTTATAACTTTTATCCTTTTTAATGTCTTATGCTAATAGGGGAAGGTGAAGAGAACTAAGTGACTAACTTACATTAACTATTCACTAACTAAGTTCTAATTGTTCCTAACACCAGTATCCATTCCCACTTTTTCACACACATCCTAAACTAGTGCAACGTTGCTGGGATTACCAAATGCTAATCATTACTGGGTTACCAAGCACTACACACATGCTCGAAGTGGTCGTACTGAGTGTACTTAACTAGGAGGGTCAAGGGTTGAGAGAGAGATTAATTAACTAGGAAAGCATTTAAACATTCAACAATAATTAATTACTATTTAGCTTAATTTTTATGCTACAAGGTTTATCACAAAGTTCATCTTTATTGCCGTACATAAATGTGTGCTCAGGTACAAATTGCTCGAATAAAGATACGTTCACTTTATGACTCCTACTACGGGCACACAAGAATTATTCTAACTCTGGAATGGTAAAACTGCAAGAGTTTAGCTAAGGGTTTAAGTATTTTCTCCAAAATAAGGAAAGCCGCCTCTTATTTATAGATATTGAGGTAGGACGCAATATTGCGGGGCAAACGTGATATCGCGGCTCATCACTGGCATTTTGTTTCTAATTTTCTTATCAAGTAGTAATGTCTTCATGTGGTGGTTAGTGTTCTACTGGTAGTGGGCCTAAGATGACACAATGTAATGTTGCTAGTAGTGCTTGAACTTGGTTATGAATCCCAATTAATGCATATAATGATCATTTTAATCATGCCTCACACTTAAGACCCACTATGACCATGATAAGACACCTCATATTCTAACTCTCTAGTTCTTGCTTACTCAATTCAAACTTACTTACATGATGCAACTATGAATTTTATGATATTATATAGCATAGTGTAGGATTCCAACCAAGGGAAATTATGTGCTATTGGAAACACAGGCATGATATATATTCAACTTCTAAGGTGTTCATAGATACTTATAAAAGTAGTTATGCAAGGGCATTATGGACAAGAGTTTAATTTGGAGAACACTGATGAGCTAGTTAAATTTTGGTGCTAGATTACCTTCGTTGTAGCAATGTCACCTTGTCTATGACTAACCTACAAGTCATATTCATGGAGGAATGATCCAAAGTTAAAGAAATCATCAAGACATAGAGTAATTAGGATCAAATCCAATCAAATCCCACACTTACGACTATCACTCATAAGCAAAATCACAAATTATTACCCCAACTTTTAATCTTTAGTTCAAGAGTAAAAATTAATGATTAAATTAAATTAAAATCATAGAATACAAACATAAATTATGAAGATCACAAGGGAGATATCACCTAATCCGTGATTCTGCCTTGCTTCTTCCACGGTGCAACAACTTCAACAGCCTACCAATGGACTCTAATAGTTTATAGTTTCCACAAGGTTTAATGAATCTTTACTTAGCAACTAGTTAACAAAAATTGAGAATTTTTATTCCAACTTAACATGGATTCTCCTAGGTATTAACTCCTCTTATTGGATGCCAAGCTCTTCCATTTTATACTTCAAGAACTTACATCGTAATTAGGAAAAAGTAATAAAATAGACATATCAATATTCATTAAGGAAATTGATAAGGATTAATACAATGATAAGGTGTTATTGAAGTATATCACATTGGTGATGTCCTTCTATGGCTAAATTATATTGTGCCTGCGATGTAGATTGATCTCCTAATTCCTTGGTGAGGTACAGCTTCCTTTTGTCAAGTGATATTGATCTTTATTGCAGACACTATAGGAATCAATATGATTTAGGTCAATTTCAATCAATTTGGATGATGTGGATCAATATGGTTTTCTTCAAAATATATCTAAATTCTTGATCCCAATCAATATCCTTGTTGATAATTGTCAATCCTACGATATCCTGCAAGAACATAGACTTAACAAAGAAATTAGTCCTTATCGCTTTGCATCAATGAAATTGATGTACTTCAATATGGAGAAATAGTAAAAAAAAATAAAAATTAAACATGTTTTATCATGAAAACTAGGATAATTAGGGGTTCGACACAGCCCCCTACAAGCCTTTGGCTAGTGCATGACTAATAAAAACAACAAAATGATAGAAAAGAAAGCTATATAGCAGTAAGCATGTCTACTAAATTATGGATAAAACCATTTCAAATATAATAAAGCAAGTAAGAAAATGGTATAGTATTTGCTACAAAGGTAAATTGTGACATCGATTAACAAGGATATCCATATTTTTTATAAAATTTTAAATAGTAAACATCCCTTATCCATGATCCAAGTTTATCACAAAAAGAGATTAATTACTTAAGATTGAAAAATAGAACATGTACATGTTAACTAACAAAGGCTCAATGGCCATAAACAAAGCAACAAAAATAAAATAAACTTCATATGAGGATTAGGCCTCTACCTCCATGTCCTCCTCAAAGTGGAAGGGTTCAACACCCTCATCATCATCTCTGATTTGAAGGTGGATATCCTTCTCAATGTTCACCACCCTACTATCCATGGCAATGAGAGTGGAGCTAAACTTCTCTAGTACTGTCAATATCTCTCATTGAGTAGACTTTACCTCTTGTAGCTGGAGTCACATCTCTTCTTGGAGTTTCCAAACTTCACTAGCCTCCACTTCCAATGAGGAGCTTGGGTCATCAAATTCCTTGATAAAGGGATTGACCTTGATGTAGATTTTTAGGGATTGGTTCAAGATGTCCTTTTTTAACACAGTAAGGTACACCTTTTATGTCCATTTATGGCCCACCAACTCCAACTTCCTCAAAATGGCTAAAATAAGAAAAGAAAAACATAGTTTGAGTGCATCATAATTGTAGAAATACACCATGTACCTAATTGGCAAGTACAGAAAATTTTCCTCCTTGCCAAACTTCAAAGCCTTCATCACCTGAAGAGTTAGGCTTAAGATGTATGTGATATGTGTGGATGAAAAAACCTTTGTAATGATCATTCTAACCACCACATAGTGCTCAGGCCATAGGTTCACAATGTGTAACCCCTAAGTTTGCAACATACCAAAGTGTGATTCTCTGATGAACTTGTGGAAGAGCCCATATTTATCTTCTATTAGGGCTTTAGGCCTAACAAGACTGAACCAATCCTATAGTTTCATGACAATAATTTTTATCCTACTAGGAATCTCAACCACTAACTCCTATGGAAAGCACATTGGGAAACAATTGAAGGATTAAAAAGTTTTATTTACCTATGAACATAATAGATGGCAACCAAAGAGAAAAGTGGAGGTATATAGCTAACAATAGGGAAGTAAAATAGGAATGAAAAAAAATAGAAAATAAAATAGAAAATTTTGACAAACAATAGTACTTAAGGTATGAAGTAGCACAAGCTAGGGAACTAATGACCTAAGTAAGGTAAATGGATAAAAATGATGGTAGCTATTAAAATAAATCCTTAAGTAAGTTAACCCTCTTTGTATAGTGTCATATCATAGCTTAAAGGTGGTGGCATAGGAAATTATTTTGAGTGATCATTGCTCCATCCATATGCACTCTACTCATAAAAGGGGTTTCATGTGGGATGCTTCAAATTGTGAGCTTATGAGCATCGCTCCAACTATAAGGTTCTTGTGGGAGTGTGGCTCAGCTCATGGGTGAAGGTTCTTGTGGGGCAATCTTTTCCTTCAATATCATTAAAATTATCTCTTTTTTTTCTTTTCCTTTTTTCAATAATAACTATATTCGACATCCTTTAATCATGAGGTTCTTATGGGAGCCAATTCCATTTTGTAATTTTCAATTGAGTGGGTTGCTCACATGGGCACTAATCAGGTTTTAAATGCTTTTACCACCTTAGATGCTAGACCCAATATAACACACCATTTCCACCTTATTGACTTATCTAAGTAGGTAATTAATAAAACCATGCATTAATAAACATTAGCCTAAGCTTAGTTCTTTCTCCCATGACTCATGGAACTTTATGCGTAAGGAGTATTATTTGAAAAGAAAACAACAAAGTTTATTGTACATAGTTTATTTGTTTATTAGTCTAAGGCTCACCCTTAGATTTTTGGTTTAAATTGACCTATCTTAATGGGAGGAGGAGTTGTCCTTCTCCCTTGCATTCTAGACATTATGCTAATGAATTCTTTATAGTTCCAACTAACAATTGAATTTTCTATTACTCTCTACATTTTTCAAGTTAAAAGATGTAGATGATTATGTTTTTATTTAGAATATTGAAAAAGGCATTTGCTTGAAATTACTTCCCATAGCCTTAACTTCTCCTTGAGCATTGTCATTACATGGTACTACCCAAGGTAATTGGGATCACTTAATTCTACCAACTCATCCTCTCCTAGTTCCTCAATTTGGTGTTAATGGTAATGCTTAGGTCTTTGCCCATTTACTAGAAGTGTATTAGATGGGTCTTCTATGGGTGCAATCAAGACACTTCCATTACTATGGGATTGTGACACTAGGTATTGGCCTTTCCATCGAGTTGTTAGTTTTCCTAAAAATTTATGCAGTCTCATATTCTATAATAAGACTTTATCACCTTCCAAGAAAGGTTTCTTAATTATGTTTCTATCATGCATACATTTCATTTGTTTCTTAATTATTATTTACTTATCAAGTGCATGCATACGTACTTCATCAAGTTTATGTAATTGAGCCATTCTAAATTCTTGGTTTATTTCCTCATCAGAATTTAACTATTATGCTAATCTTCAAGTTTGTTATTTTATTTCAATGGATAATAAACATTATTTTCCATAAAGCAATTGATAAGGTAAATATCCTAAATTTGGTTTATACATAATCCTATAAGCCCAAAGCACATCTTGTAATTTTCTATACTAATTTTTCTTCTTAGCACATATGGTTTTTGTTAAGATCTTTAGAATGATTCTATTTGCATTTGCAACTTGACCATTTGTTTGAGGATGGTAGGCAATAGGTATCTTATGTTGGATTGCACAATACTTAACAAATATCTCCATTATTTTATTTACAAAATGAGTTCCATGATCACTAATGATTGCTCATGGAGTTCCAAATTTTGTTAAAATATGTTCTCATAAAAAAGCTACAACCACTTTAAAATAATTTGTTGGGATAGCTTTAGCCTCCATCTATTTAGTAACATAATCGATACATACTAAGATATACTAACATCCATTGGAAGGTGGGAATGGTCCTAAGAAGTCTATGCCCCATACATTGAAAGGTTCTATTAATAAAATTAGATGAAGTAACATCTCTTATCCTTTTGTCATTGCCCCTAAACATTCGCACTTGTCACATCTTTGGACATATGTATGAGAATCCTTAAATATAGTGGGCCAATAAAACCCACTCAGTAACATTTTTATAGTGGTTCATTAACTATCAAAATGTCCACCTCCAAGGTCATGATGATACATGTGTAGGATTTCTTGTTGCTTTTCTTCTACCACACATCTTCTTGTCATGTTGTCCTTACATATTATATAAAGATATGGTTCATCCCTAATATACTTTGAAATGTTTCTTAGAAAAGACTTTTTCTCTTTTTTACTTCATTAAGTTTGTGTTTTCATTGTGGCTAGATAGTTTGCTATGTTTGCAAACCAAGGGTATTTCTTTATTAAAAAGATTTATTCATTAGGAAGTTTGTCATTAAACACTCCTCCTTTTCTATTTTCCTCCTTGGTTTCCAAGCTAGAAAGAGTATCTACCACAACATTTTCTCTATCCCTCTTATCTAGAATATCAAGATGAAATTTTTGAAGTAGAAGACATCATTTCATAATCCTAGCATTTTCTATTTTTTTATTTTCTTAAAATTGTATAGTTAAATGATCAGTGTAAACTCTAGTTTTATATCTTCTTAAATAATTCCTAAATTTATCAAAAGCATACACAATAGCCAAGGGGTTTTTTTAGTATTTTTATAGTTAACTTGGGCTTGATCTAAACTTTTGGAGACATAGTAAATCACCCTTGGTTTATTATCTATGTATTGTTCCAAAACTACCCCTATAGCTGTGTCACTATCATTGCACATCAAGTTAAAAGAAAAATTCAAATTAAATGCATTAAGTATTGGAGTAGTGGTTACTCTCTTCTTGAATTTAGAGAATGCTTCTTAACAGTAATTAGTCCATATAAAAAAACATCCTTTTCTAAGAGCACGTAAAGAGGCTTGGCTATTTCTAAAAAGTCTTTAATGAATCGTCTATAATATCTAGTGTGATCTAAAAAGAATCAAAGTATTCTTAAGGTTGTTAGAACTAGAAGTTTACATATTACTTTTATCTTTTCCTCATCCATTTTAATTCATTCTTTGGAAATTACATGTCCTAAGACTACACTGCTTATTACCATCAAATGACTCTTTTCCTGACTAAATTTTAAATTTTTCTTTATACATCTATCCAAAACACATTCCAAGTGATCTAATGTTTATTCATACGTATTCCCATATACCAAAAAATCATCCATAAATGCTTCTACATATTCTTCTAGCATATTGAAAAAGATTGAAATCACAACTATTTGGAAGGTAGCAGGTGCATTACAAAGACCAAAAGGCATTCATCTATAGGTGAATGTTTCATATGGGCATGTAAAGGTTGTTTTATTCTAATATAGGTACTTGATTATAACCACTAAACCCATCCAAAAAGTAATAATATTCATGCCTTTCTAGACTTTCCAAAATTTGGTCTATATAAGGTAGAGGAAAATAATCATTTTTGGCATTTTGATTAAGTTTCCTATAAGCTATACAAACTCTTCATTTTCCTTCCTTTTTAGGTACTACCAAGATAGGACTTACCCATTCATTATCAACTATTGGATAAATAATTCCTTCTTTCCAAAGTTTAGAGATTTCATCTTTAACAATTTTCTTTAAACCTAGATTAATTCTTCAAGGGTGGATTCTAACTAGTTTAACAATGTCTTCTAGATAGATGCGATGTTGACATATGTTGGGTGAAATTCCTTTATGGAGGTCTTCATAACTCCACGCAAATGCCTTAGATTTTCTTTTTAGTACTTCTATTAATCTTGTTTCTTGCCCACTAGAAAGTTGGGAATTTATTTTTAAGGATTTATTTTTATCAAGGAAAATGGACGTAAGATTGCTAGGAAATTCATGAAGTTCTAAGAATCATTAATTGGTGGTTGAATTATTTCTCCTATACTCCCTGATTCCAAGTTCAAAATTTGGTCTAAAAGATCTTATTGCTCTTTTGTAGAAGGGTCTAAAGGTCCTTCTTCAAAATTATTTACCACTAATGGTTCCCTATCTTGAGTCATTGTTGATGTGGGTATTGTGTAGAGCATCCTAGATTCTTTAATATCCTAGTTCAACCAATATTCTTTTTCTTTATTAAGTATATTAAGCATAAGGTCAGTTTGGCAAAAGATAATTGGAGTTGCCTTTATCTACAATTAATTACTACATCGTTGTTACTAACCAAGGTTTACCTAGGATGATGGGAAAACAATATAGATCCTTTACCTTCAACACAACAAAATCAATGGGGTATTTTCCTTTTTCAACCTCCATAATTAAATCTTCTACCAATCCTATGTGTTTAATACTTAAGCCATTTGCTAAAGATATTGACATGTTTACTTTCCTTATGTCTTTCAAGTCAAGTAACTTAGCCATTTCAAGAGGCATAATATTAATACTAGCACCTAGATCCAATAAGGCATTTCTAATGTTTTTTCCATTAATTTTTATAGGGATTTTTGGAACTTCTAGATCTTGGTATTTTGGAATTTCCTTAACTTTTTATGAGTTGAAACAAGTTGTTAACTAGATACACTTGTTTGGGAATTTTTTGTTTCATCCTTTTTGAGAATAATTCTCTCAAGTATTTAGCATAAAGAGGTGTATCCCTATCAACTTGGCCTAATAGAATATGTAAATATAATTCATTAAACATTTTTCCTATATGTGCCTCAGTTGTAAAATATTCTTGCAACTGTTTAGGAAAGGGAGGTGAAATTATTTTCCTATTCAAAGAGGAAGAGGTAGAGGCCTATCCCTCTTTCTCCATTGATTTTTCACTTCCTTCCTTATCTATTATGTATGGTTGATTCTCTTATTGTGTTTCATTAATATTATCTTAAAAACTAACATTTTTTATAGGTTTAAGCTTAATAATTTTTCCACTCCTAGTGATAATGCAATGCAGTTGTTTCTTACCCTTTCTCTGATTGGTGGGATTTGGTTCAGGTTGAGAAGCTAGATTGCTCTTTATGAAATCTTGGAAATGTCTTCTTCTCTCAGCCACAAATTACCTTTTTTCTTCTATAAATGCCATTAAACTTTGAGTTAAATAGTCTAGTTGTTCATTAACTAGGTTTTTCAATGGTTTGTAGTTGTTTTGGGAAATTGATGCTAATGATTAATAGAATGATCTTATTTGAAATTGTGGAGCATGGTTTCTTACTTGTTGAAAGGCTCTCATAGACTCTTGAACTTCTTCATTATGGTAGACTAAGGTTGGATAGTTTGTGGTGTCATGTTGTCTACTCTCACATAAGTTAAAAGTTTCTTCTTGAGAATAAGGGATTTGTTTCTTTATTAATTTAGTTAACTCATCAACTTTTCTATTTAGCTGTTTGGTTTGATGGGTTACGCCTTGCATGATATCCAGTTTGGGCCATTGTTTACTTTGGTCTACTAAAGAGTTAATGATTCTCCAACCCTCTTCCGATGTTACATTCAAAATATTTCCCCCACAAGTAAAATCCACATTTTTTCTACAATATGGTAATCACCCCTCTATAAATATTTGAATTAATTATGGGCTAGAAATCTATGGTTGCAATTTTAAAGACATAATCCTTTAAATCTATCAAAGGCACTTGCATAATCCTCCTCTTTCCTTTGTGTGAAATTCATGAGTTGCTTCCTAAGTGTATATAGCCTATCATTTTAAAGAAAATGATGAATGAAGGCTGCGTTAAATTTGTCCCACGAACTTCTTTGAATCCAGAATGTTTGAAGCCAAAAATTAGCTTTAGATTTTAAAGTGGATTTGAAGGCTATCATTTTTATTCTATCCTTAACTGATGATGCTAACATTGCTATCATAGTCTCAGATACTCTTATATGAGTTACAAGGTCTTCATCAGTTATTCCCCTAAAAATGGGTAGTAAGTGTGAATTTTTAACTTTCACATTCCCTCTCGAAGGAAAAACTAATGGTCCTTGGGGAATTGTTGGTATCCTTTGATTTAATAAGTCCCCTAGAGTCTATCCCTAATAAGCTTGTCCAAATAGGATATTAGAACCTATGCTTCCAAAAGAAAGAGGAATTAAGCTATGTGAAAATGGAGGAGGTATATGATGTGAAGGAGACCCAATTGTAAACGTAGTAGCCAATGTTGAAGTTACAATGGGGCTTAGTATTGATACAGAAGTAGATATTGAAGTAATAGGGGTTTGAATATGTAATGTGCTTACCAATTGGATGGTTCCTCCCATAGTAGACATGTTGCTCAATATTTTGCTAAGGTTCAGATTTTGAGAACCTGTAGCTGTGGCTAGATTTGTAGTTTGCATTGTGATATTTAGTATATCAAAGAGAGGATTAAAAGATGTGGAAAATGAAAATTGTGTTCCTAATTTTTCTTGATTGAAAATTTTAGTTGGATTTCCTTCTTTGTTACTGTTTGAAATTCTTTGTTTCTTAAGGGAGGTTGATAGGAATTTTTCTTGTATAACTAGGTTGTTCTTGTTCCTCTTGAGGTTGCTTTAAATCAGTTCAGGTACATTTATAATAACTAGTAGTATTCCTAGGAGGTTGAATTCATGTTGGATTTTTGTATTACTTATTTAATTTCATTTAACGAGCACAATCTTCCTTGGCATATTCATGGGCACCTAATCCTAAAAAGTTGCAGATTGACTTAATTGCTCCTATAATCACAGCCTTAATTGTAATCTTTTTATAACTTTACTCGATTTTAAAAATTAAGGGAACTGATTCTTGTGATTATACTTTCTTCTTATTTTTCATATTTTTTATCTCTTCTTACAAATAAGATAATTAAAAGAGACCATTTATAACACTACTAAACAAAAGAAATTAAAATGAAATGAAATGAATGTGTACCCTTTAAAAGATTCAACTTAAATGCTAAAAGGAAATCTAAAAAACATATTGAACTCTTGATGATGATTAACTTTGCCAGCCTTCCCAGAAACTATGCAAAAGTAACGATCTAACCAAATTTTAGTGATAGATTACCTTTGTTGCAGTAATGTCACCTTATCTATGACTAATTTGTGAGTCGTATCCATGAAGGAACAATTCAAAGTTACAGAAATCATCATGACATAGAATAATTAGCATCAAATCCCACACTTAAGACTATCACTCATAAGAAAAATCACAAATCTTTAGCCTAATTTCTAATCTTAGGTTCAAGAGTGAACATTAATGATTAAATGAAATTGAAATCATAGAATACAAACATAAATTATGAAGATCACAAGGGAGATATCACCCAATCTATGACTCTGCCTTGCTACTTCCAATGTGTAGCAAACTTGAAAGTCCACCAATGGACTCCAATGGTCTACAGTTACCACAAGGTTCAAGAGATCTTTACTTAGCAATTAGTTAAGGAAAATTGAGAATTTTGATTCCAACTTGACATGGGTTCTCCTGGGTATTGACTCCCCTTATTGGATGCCGAGTTCTTCCATTTAAACTCAAAGAGCTTACATCATAATTAGAAAAATTTTATAAATTAGACATATTAATAATCATCAAGGAAATCAATGAGGATTGATACAATGCTAAGGTGATATCAAATTGTATTATGGTAGCAATGTCCTGCAATGGCTAGATTTTAACATGCCTGCTATGTAGATCGATATCCCAACTCCCTATCGAGGTGTAGCTTCCTTTTGTCAACTAATATCAATCTTTATCATGAACACTATAGGAATTGATATGATTTAGGTCGATTCTAATCAATTTGGGCGATGTGGATTGATATGGTTTTCTTTAGAATATATCAAAATTCTTGATCCAAATTGATATCCTTGTTGATAATTGTTGATCCTGTGATATCCTACGATAACACAAACTCATAAAAGTAATTAGTCCTTATTGCTTTGCATCAATGAAATCCATGTAGCGCAATATGATGAAACAATAAAAAAATAAAAATTAAACATGTTTTATCATGAAAACTAGGACAATTGGGGATTTGACAAGCATACACTTTTATAACTTTTGTCACTTATGGCTATGAACCTATCTCATACATTCAAAACACCATGGGCAGCTTCTCCAAAATTCATGCATTATTATGGTACCTAATTCTCATTACTTTTGATAAATTTTTAAGAATGTTGTAATGAATTCTTCTCCTAATTCCTTCAATTCTGGGCTATTTTTGGAACTCTAATGTTTAAATTTCATGATTTTTAAAATTTCAAAGCACCAGCAAGACCCATTTGAAGGTCTAATGAATCCCAAGTGGCTCATTATCCTTAAAAACCACAAAACTAGGTATCATAAACTATAAAAAATTAAGCAAAAAATGGAGTTTCTAAAGGATGTGATGTCTCATCTTCAACATAATAGTTATAAAAACTTATAAATAAGTGATGATCCCCTTCATTTTTTTTACATTTGTCTTTAAATGCAAGAGGATATTTTGCTATTCCAACAATCCAAATCCATTTAAGTGTAATATCTTACAATCCAAACCTTTGATTTAATTTGTGTAAAAACCTATGAACTCTTGGAATCAAGCTCTTTATCGTAAGAGCCCTACAACATAAACATTAAAACATTTTTAATAGCCTAATTTTTGAATGGAAAGGTAATTAATGATAAAATCAAGTAAACTTAATTAATAATTTAACATTTTAGTGACACAATGCTAGTTGGGACAAGGAGTTCTCCCCTTCCCTCCTCTCCCATCCCCCCGCTCCCCCCCACCTCCCCTTCCTCTATTCCCATCCTCCCATTTAGTTTTTGTAATTTGTAAATGTTGCCATTTCTATAATATAATATCCTAGTTTCCTCTCAATAGAATCAACATTTTAGTTATCTTATAATCCTAGAAACATAATTTTTCAATCATTGTAAGCCTTAAAACATCCTATTTTTTGAATTCTTGGTCCAACCAAAGAATTGACAAGGGTTGGTATCATCATGAATGATTTTTACAACCTAATAGTCAATCATTAGGTGATTATAGATGGCTTCAATTTATGTTCCTAAGGTAGGAGAACAGTCATAGCTAAGGGAGAAGAGGCCTGGAACAATTGGATGAGAACATGGACATAGCTAAGAGCCATAGTAATAATAGTATGAAGTAGGAGGACCAATGCAAAATTTACCAAAAGTTCAATTTGTAAGGAAAATCCCCATAGTGCAAACTAAACAATCCATCTACTAAAAATTACCTCAACCTAATTTGGAGGTGACCCTTACAAACATCTTCTTGAAAATCATCTATGATAAGACTGTCTTAGAAAGCACATTTCTAAAGTTAGAATTTATCCCATTTCTAGTGTTCACTTTTCAAAAGATGCAAGAGCAACTATAAGCCTCTTTCTTTTTGTCAATATTGTTGATCAATGGGGAGTGCTATCTAGGTGAGATCAACCTCTTCTAGAATAATCATAGGGTCAATGCCATAATGACGATTAAGGACATATTCATTTTATACTCAATGGATGTAATTGCGAATGTCTTGGAAATCTGAAATGTTGGAGTGAAGGTTGCTCAAGTATTAATATTCTTTGATGTTAACATAAAAACTGAATGGGTTTGTAGGGTATATAGTGTAGACCATAAGGAGTATAACTCCTTAATACTAGTGAAATATTTTTTACTTCAAGATTACAACATAGCATTTCAAGCCAATAGTTAAGTTAAGAAAAATTACATTCTTTTATGTCAAGGCATGTGTGATCCTTAATACATGTTTTCTAGTCAACTAGCCTTATGTCCTCTTCATAGAGATTAAGAGATTATTCAAGGAAAATGAAATTGGCAACAAGATACTCACCTTTTTATGCCTCATCAAAAAAAATTACAAAGGTAAGGGCTCACCCAATATAGCAATGACACTATTTATAGGACTCCTACAACATCATGGACCTAGATCATAAAAATGATCCTAGCCAAGAAGAACTTTTAGAAGCATCCACTACCATCAAAAACCAAAGTAGCAACAACTAGTACTTCTACAATAACAAGAATGTTAACTTTGATCAATTCCTGACCAACCATGAAGACCGAAAATAGCTCAAACTAGTATGGGAACCACTAGTTTATAGGCACCTATGAATAGCTTTGAAGTATATTATCCTACCATGAGTTACTTACAAGAGATATCTCAAACCATGAGTTGGATGCAACAAGACTTTACCAACTTTTTCATCACTATTTGAAAACATGTCAACATCATTGCAATGGATTCCATTATCATATAAGAGAAAGTAAATATAACAAAAAGATGGTTGGTCATAAGTCTCTAGTAATGCAATTACATTCCAAGTCATCTTGGAGTTCAGGGAAGCTATGAGAGTCATTGTAATGTTGCATGAAAATCAAGAAGCTGCTATAGAAGTGTTGATAGATCACATCAATGAAGTTGTCAATGTTCTTGCAAGACTAATCCCTAGTTTTGGAGTTGTTGCAAACATTCAAGTGTTTATAGGGATGAGAATAAAAGTTAAAGGAATTATCATAACAAAGTAATATGATTATGCTTTGGAAAACTGCTTCAAATATGGTAGATGATGAAACATCTATATGACATCCTCAAAGATGTTATTTCCTTGTACTCTAAGCTAATAACAATAAGGGGTAAATTGAGGCTATCTAAAGCCTAGTTGCAAAAGGTCATGTTGGATGTCTAGAAATTACAAGAATAAATAGCCCAACCTTGAGCCCAACTAAATGAGCTAGTGTGGTTTATCACTCCTAAGCTACTTGGCTAGTTTTGTAATGATGAATTTAATTGATTAGTAGCCAAACATCAATAGGTAGAATGGGAGAAAGAAAAAAAACATGGGATGTGCCTCAAGCCTAAGCAAAGTCACATGGATTAAGCAAGATCATTGCCATGTTACATGAGGAAAGCAATGGCCTTACAGTAAAGAACTAAAGATTGGAAAAGGTGACATAAGAAAAGAAACAAATGGAAGAAAGAAAAATCTACCTCTATAAATAAATTATGAAGTCAAACTTGGAAAGAAAAGGGTTAAATAGTGAGAATCCAAACTTGTCCATAGAGGAAGTACAAACCATTCGCTAAAAGTCTACTATTTAGAATAGGGCATCGAAGAACGAGGCTAAGCTATAAGATATGTTCAAGAAAAACTTCAAAGATCATATTGGCTTGCAAAAAGATATCAACAAAAAAAAAGAGAACAAAATAGCCAAGGCCAACTTGAATACTTCATTGCAACAACCTGCTACTACCACATGGATAAGTATCTTTGATGGGATTAGTCTAAAGAATCAAGCTAAGAAAAAAATGTAAGAGCTTCTAATAAAAGTATAAGATGAATGAACCTTAATTGTACTTGGGTAAAAATGATTACAAATAAATAATAATAGTGTAGAATGTAAAGGATTCCAAGTATTTTTAGTGGTTTCTTCAAGTAAGTCAATGTAATTCTAGATGTGTGGATATGCTTCCAAAGAATTGAGGAGTGATCAAGAAGAAACTACATCTTACAATTAGAATTCACCAACATTTAGTTGCTTCATCTTCTTTCATCAAGTATTTCTTAGCCAATCACATTTAGGTATTTTATGTATGTCCTTGAATTTCCAAATTGTACTTTTCATGACAAATCTTTAGGTCATAGTTTCAAGTATTAATTGTTAATGCAACTTAGTGTGTAGTAGTACACCTAGATTTACAAGTGATAACAAAAAGATTCAAATATGGGTCTTTACAGAGGGAGATGAATGGCTCAACAACTAAGTTGTAGGTTGAAACTGAAATTATGTATTATAAATAAAATGAAGAGAGAAAGCCTTCTAAAAGTTTATTGTTTTACTTAGCATGAAAATTTCAAACTTATATTTATTTGAAAAATAAACATAATTTTGAGATGTGTTTTGAGTTGGAAAACTTTACTTGGATTTTACAATATAAATTATAAGCAGTCATTTAGGAACCATTACCTGGAGTGATGGTAAAGTACTTATTTCTCAAGTTGTAAGATTTGGATAGGGTGATGTGCAACGAGTATACCCTATGGCCAACCATATGAATCACCAATGTTCACTAAGTGATCTGGTCAAATTCTGTAGACTTTAGCTCTCTAAGTACACATTATCTAACATAGTGAATCTAAGGATGTGATCATTGTATTCTCCGTTTCACTTGTGTAAGTGCAAGTGTATGGTTAAGTGTAACTGAGGCACATGATTTGTATAACTTCTATATTTTTATCTATTTCACCTCAATGTGAAAATAAAGTAATTAAATGATAATTAATCTAATAACTAATTAATGGCTTAGACTAATCCTAACATAAGCATTCATTCCCATCTACCATACACATCCTGAACACATTGTAACACTACTAGGTTACCAAGCGTAAGCGCTATTGAGATTACCAAGTGTTAACGTATGCTCAAGGTGGTCATACTTATGTGAATTAACTATCTATATTCAATTTCTTAATTAACTGCATCAAAGTAAACTGCATAACACTAAAGTACAATAAAGTAAATATCATGCTAATTCCAAGTAATGCAAGGTTTATCAAGAAGCTTGTCTTTCTTGCTATTCGCACTGAAGTGTCCAGGTACATTAATGCTTGACTAAAGATCCATACACTTCTCAACTCCTACTACGTGCACTTAGAAAATATTCTAACTCTCAAATGAAGAAATTACAAGTGCTTTGCTATGCTACTAATCAATGAATGCCTTAAATGTGGTAGGTGCATGCATTTATATAGGCAAGACTAGACACTTCGTTGATGTGTATGCATCGACACATGAAATCATGCGTCAACAAGTATGCATCAATGGGTACACATCGATGCATCTACGTCAATGCAGTCCAACCAACAATGACTAATCATAGAGCTACTCAAAAGAGATTAGACTTAAGCTCATCCGTTACCTTCCCAATAGCCTACATTGGTGGGATGAGCATTGCACCTCAAGGTGATGATCCTTTTTAAATGATAAGTAATCATACATGTCTTGCAATATAGATTTTGATGGCACCCCCTTAATCATGAGGAAGAGATAAGGTTGAAGGAAAATATTCTTTCATCATTTGTTAAAAATTAAATCACTTTAAAATCAGTAGTGAAACTAAAACTAAAGATTTTATATCATCAATAGACTAAACATTCCTTAGGCATATAAATTTGACATAAATAAACTTCTCTACTATTTTCAATATGTTTAGTTTGAAATTTAAGTCAAGTCACTTTCATTATTATTGTTTTAAATTATTTTTGTATTTACAACAAACATTATACATCAACAACACTAATAACAAGCAACTTGTTATCAATGAGCTTTCATAAAATAATAGTAATGTATCCATGGATAATTTCAAACACTGTATTCAATCTTTCATTAATTGTGAAGCATAATAAGTAGGTTGTTTTCTTAAATTTTGTAGAGTAAATGAGATTACAAATCTTTCTTTCGTTTGTTGTACCCATACCGATTGTGAGTTGGATTTTGTTGCCCTTTAAATTTTTAGCCATATTTTAATCTCTTGTAGTTTGCTTTTGTGAAATTATTATAGTCTACTTGTTCTTTAGTTAATGATTACTATCTAATTTTTACTTACCCGAGATCCTCTTGGATCTATAGGATAGATCAATTTCAAAATTCCCTTTACAAGAATTCTTTTAATCCATAACTTAGTTTTACTTACTAGAATTGAACCTATGAGCTTAGGTTTCCATACCAAGACTCTTACCACTAAATCTATAAATGGTTTAATCATGAATTATCTTTAAACATTTTTTTAAAAAAATTTAGAATATAAATATTTTCCTTCAATGAATAAAATTCTTATTTAACACAGAAAACTCTACACCCAAAAACATATGTTAACTTTCAAACTTTGATTTATAAATTATTCAAATCCTACAAAACTATGTAAATAGGTTGCAAACTAGTAAAGTATGTTGAACAGGCATAGATATTTACATATTTTTGGCTTAAATTTGTTAATATATATAGGGATTTTACCTTCATCTATTAATAGTTCCTTTGTTTAGTGACAAATCCAAACTTTCATTTATATAGGAGGAATTTATTACATATATTTATTTTAGGTGAAACACAAAGGAATTTTGATATTCCTTATGCCTTTTAAAAATGCTTGAATACATGTAGTTCTTTGAGATGTTTTATCTCTTTTCTCAAACATTGCTTCAAGACAAAATTCTAATCTTGCATTTCTTGAGAAGCATGTGTGTTTGTGAAATTTGAGCATCATCCCAAGCCCTAGGTGAAAAAAATTAGTGTTGATGATATTCATTCAAGAGATTTCTTAGCAATTTCAAAAATTCATAGGTGCTAGAGAGGTTTTGAAATAATCATTCAAGAAATGGATCATTAGAGCATATGTTGGACCTACTAAAGTGTGCTTAAGGTATGATGAAAGAAAACTTTGGGTTAGTGAATTGCACATGAAAATGAAAAGGTTTTTCTTTCTATTATTGTAATTTTACACTTGCTATTTTTTCATTATTGATATTTTTTCTTAGGTAAAAAATCATAATGATTTCAAATTTTGAGTAAATATTCTCATTTTTTATCTTTTAATTTGAACTTGCATGTTCATAAGTGACCGATGTTTCACTATTTTCACTTGATTGATAACACCAAGCGTAAAGGAAAAAATATATTCAACTTTGAATAGTGAGTAATGAACTAGATTACATTATTGGTCTAATAGAAATAAAATTTTATCATTATTACAATTTTACACGCTATTTTTTCATGATTGACATTGTCTTATGTAAAAAAAACCATCAAATTTAGAGTGTCAAACCCCAAAAAATTAATATATTAAAAATAAAAATTCAAAGTACAAAGTAGAAAAGGAAAGGAGAAACTCCAAAACAACAAAAAGAAAAGGCCCAAAGGTATTGGGAATTCTTTTTCAAGTTTTCATCCTTATAACTAATCTTCAAAATCCTTTCCTTCGAGGTAAGAAAAGGATCAAACCTTGCCCTTCTTCGAAAGTGCCCAAATGAGTTTTTACTTCCTACTAAAGGCTTGTGCTAATAAAAAAGAAAAAATAAAGAGGAAAACATTTAGGAATTTAGCTAAAGTATCAATTATTGAATGATGTTACCTTGAATTGAAAATGGAAGAAAATTAGCTCCAAAATTTATGTGAAAAACTGCATTACATTAAAACTTCTAAATAGCATAAAGAATAAGAGGATGAAAGAAATGCCAAGAATGAAGTAGAAATCCTTGAAGTTGAGGAGTATCACCAAATAAAACTTCATCTAAACTTAGTTAAAAATCATGTAAATACTTACTACACCATGTCCAAGAGCTACGAGCATGGGGAAAAGTAAAAAAAAAAAACAATGAATGAATGTATCTTCCATGTTGCAAACATGACATCTTAGGTCATGAATATTTAAAAAAGAGCACCGAATACTAATACGCAAATCTTGATAAATCAAATACCATAGAAAATTTTTAATTTTTGATGGAGTAATGGGATTGCATATCTTCTGAATTCACTACTTTTATAACTACACATTGTGATTAACCTTCCAAAGATAATTGAATCTTAACCAAATATCAACATTAGAACTTATAAGAGTATACACAATCTTGGAGTAATATGGAAAAACATGATGATCATTAATCCAAGAAAAATTAAGAAAAAAATTATGAGAATTATGAATATTTACACTTTTGTCCAAATTATTTGAAAGATAAAAAAAATATAGATTTTTTTAGAAACATCAATGCCGTGGAGAATTTGACATTTAGACAAAGTAATCTAGTGAGTATGCATGTCAAGACATAAAAGGTAGGAAATGCCAAGTTTACACCATGCATTGCAAAGATATGGATGCTTAATACCCCATGATTCATTATTAATGGGAAGCCACCAAGGAGAAATCTTATGAAGCATAGAACTAGAAACAGTAATATTATTGAAGTTCCAAAAATCACTAATAGAGCTTTAAGCCTTCAAATGTGCTTTATGATAATAAAACCTAATATAGTAATACCTTTTGAAAAAAGGGTTCTAAGTAAAAAAAATGAGTATCTTTCCAGTAATCACTACCTCTAGGCTTACCTGTCTAAATGCACTTATAAAAAAGAAAATTCCAAGGCTCTTCCCTAGATAATCATTTAATGACCAACCTCGCACATAAAATAATACCTTTCGTATAACAATTTACCAAAGCTAATCCACCACCCTCTTTGTGAGAAGTGAAAATGTCCCAAGTAATTCAACAAAATCCTTTTCTATAATGGCTACTACTTCAAAGGAAATTTTGCACAAGCTGATTAATTTAACAATATGCAAAATACAAGTAGCAACTAGTGTCTGTGGGAACAACTTAAGTTTTTGTCATTTGTTCTCTATGTTTTGTAAAGCACACACGTCATGGAATACTTGTAAATGATTCTGAGGATCAGCGTTGTATCCCCCTTCAAATCATGGGATATTGTTCATATCTAATCTCTTGATCCTACTATCTTTCTAGTGCCTTGTTGAAATTCTAACAACCTTAGTTATGTCTAACATACTTCGAGTAGCAAGTAGGGGTTCATCATGATCGTCTCATCCATGACGTCTATGATGCCTACGTTGTTCCCTACTCTCCCTTCTTCTATGTTGTGATTCTCTAGAGTGCCCTCATCCCCTTTCCTGGTTGTTTCGTCTATGACTTCCACTTTGCCTACCTTTATCCCCATGATCTTTTTCTTTATGACTACGTTTGGACACTGAAGGAGAAGGTGAAGGAGATGATGAAGGTGAAGAAGAAGGAGAACCGTCACCATGATGGTGTTTGCTACTTTCTCTTCTACGGTCTTGACCCTGATCGTGATTGTGATCAGAATGTCCACCTTTATCTTGACTTCGTGTCCCTTTTTTGGACCCTTTGTGCCTATGGGTATCAGAACCTGGGTTATGAATAGTGGAATGAAGGTCCTAATAGACAACCCCTTGGCCAAAAGTCAAGGGGAGGAACATCATTGTGTGGCTGACTGCCTGAGGTAGATTCACCATCCTCATTTTTGCTTAAGACATGTGGGGCATCCTAGGACCACTTACCCTTCAAAGAATTATGATGTCTCTCCTATTGCAAGTCCCTTTGACGTTGTGCTTCCGTGGGATGGTATTCTCTCAATTCATGATCTTGCACAACGTATTCTACGTATAAGTGTGGCATGCCAATTTGTGTGAGAGCACAAAAAAGCATGCTTGGAACTGAACAATCTACAATATCATAGCTCTACATACGTAATTTTAGATGTGATGTAATAGGCCATGGTCATGCCTATAAATACCAATCTACTTTCATGTTGAAATGATCATCTTTCACTAACACTTAGCCAAATTCTTGCAGCTTGTTTTCATAACTTAGAGTTAGAGAGAATGTCTGCAGTGTGGTGTTTAACAGTTGTACAAAGTCTTTATTCAAGTGGATTATTCTTGGGCATAATTCATAATCGATTATAAACATTGAGATTTTTTCTCACCATTATAGCATATCACTTAGTTTAATTTTACTTTTACTTTTCAACATGTTTACTTTCATCTTGTCATTTGCATTTTCTAAGCACTTTACTTTTTCAGCATCTTTTAGTGAGGAGATATAAGTATGACTAGTTTTGAATGTAAAGTGTAATTGTTTGGTAACTTAGTAGTGACTTTACTTGATTCACTTAGTAGTGGATTCACTTAGTAAACCAAGAAATGGTTACATGAGCCTAGGATGTGTATGGTAAGCCAAGAATGGATACTTCTCTCCATAGGCTACAATAGTTTTCTACTCTCATTGCACTTAGACTTAGATTTTACCACCACATTTTTATCATGTTTACACTTAGTTTTAATTTGAGCCAAACAACATCAACATATCGTATGCCTTACTAAGAGTTAAACCATAAAACTTGCAATTCACTAACTCTACATGAGAAGACAATGATCATGAATAGAACATCAACTACTAGTAAATTTACATTGTCCATCCATGGATTACAACTAGGTCACACATGAATACTTGTGACCTGTATGATTAACTGTTGGAATACCCAACCTCTCATCATTGGTACCATTGCCAAGGATGTATCAATGTTTGTTGAGTAATTGATCTTATAAAGTTCATTGTGTTAAGTATCATAAAGCACATTTTTCACACTTAAAATAAATTTCTCAAAAGTACATACTCAAGGGTCAAACACTTAATATGGCTTTCATAACTAAGGGAAAATCACCACCTGCTACTGAATTCAATAAAAGTCATGATAAAGACTATGATGAAGAAGAAAGGATTGCATCGATGCAAACTAGAATTTCCTATGCTCACACCAATCCTTACTATCCTAAATCACATTTTTTTTTCACTAGGATGAACAACTTAGGTGGAGGGATTCACAAGGTAACATTATCTTACCTCTAGAATTTTCAACACCGTCAATGCTTTAAGCAATTCTTATGAGGTCAAACCTTAACCATATATAAGAAGTTTATCAAATTACCAAATCCATGACCAGGCCATATCAACCAACGAAAGCTTAGGTAAGAAGGGATGCTATCATGAAGACAAGGCATGAGCATGATAAGGGTAAGAGAGCACCTCAAATAGTTGTCCTAGAAGAAAAAGAAGATGCCATATTCCAAACTAAGAAGCTTTATCAAACCTATGGGTCCCACTCTCAAACACTAATCATTCGCATTGACAATCCCATTAAGATTAAATTGCATTCAGCTCTTGCATAAACTCCTAAAGGAGATAAGGAAGACTCTAGACTTAGGAGGAATTTAAGGCCTAAGACCTCCACTGAATCTAAAAAGGATGAATTAAGGAGTCATAAAAGAAGGACTAATTGACACCATTCTCCAACTCCTTCATCTTCTTCCTCATATTCATCTACAAATTCTAGCAAGAGAGAACATGATTGGGAAAGATAAAGGGGCCATGAGAGATATGCATTAGAGGAAAGCATCTTGATGAAGAGGAAAATGACCGTAATGAATGAAGATAAAGGATTAGATAAGAAAAAAGAAAGTATCATGAGCATCAAAGGAATCACAACTACAATAGAGCTCATGAATTTAAAGACTATGAAGAACTCCTACTCGCCACTTGAAATATGATCAACATCAAATAAGTTATGTACATTTCTACCAGGCATGTAAGGGACACTCGCATCAAGTGGCTAGATATGAACAACATTTCCAAATTCGAAGGTAGGTACAATGCAAGTCCACAACACCATCTTCAAGCCTTCCATGATGCCCATGCCCTACAAAATATCAAAAATAATTGGGAGAAATTAAAGTTATTTTCTAGAACACTTATAAAGGAAGTAGAGAGTTGGTATCCATCCTTAGAATTAGAATCAAGTTGAAGATGAAGTACTATGTTAGAGCTCTTCAATGACAAGTATCAAACTTATTCCAAAATATCTAATTTGAGAAAACAAATCCAAGGACGGAAATAAGGGACATATGGATCCCTTGATGTGCAATGGGTAGGTATTATTCCTTAGTACATAGGTGCCTAGGCCATATATTTTCTCAAAGGAAACAACTTCGACACATCATCGATGGGCTATAGAACAAAACAAGCAAAACTCTTAGGGTATATGCCCAAGGTAGACTATCTAAAATGATAGCTCATTGAATTCAAAGGCTCATTGACCAAGTGGCAAAAGAAGAAGGGAGGTTAAGAAAAAGATAATCTACTAAAGAATATAATAGAGATCCAACAATAAGGAAAAGGGACGTAAGAATACATGAGTCACAAGTAGAAGAAACTTTAAAAGACACAATACAACAAAAGACTCTACTAATTCAAAAATCTAATAAATGACATCACAACAAAGGTAGAGAAAATGTGGAATTCTGTCAATGAAACATTCACTACAACATTGAATATAGTAGAGGAAAAGACTAAAGAAACCATAAATAGAAGCAAGGACAAGAAGAAAAGAAAATAGAATGAATGAAAAAACTATAAGAGCAAAGGAAAAGTTGCTACAGTAGAGGAATTAACAAACTCTAGTTTAGAATATGAAAAAGGATTCAAAGTGTGCTAGTATGAACATCCTAATAGATGTTGCCTTTTATGGCTCACTTACAAGAGTTTGGGGAATATGTACTTAATTTGAAATTAATCAAGAAACAAATGCATAGATGGTTACCTTATCCACAATGTGATTTTTGACAGCCTTGCTAGCAAATGTACTATCTAAGATGGGCTTATCCTAAACTGCAAGAGCAACATCAACAACAATGGCAATAACCACAAGCATGGGGAATGTGATCAGCAAGGCAATACTATTCATACAGCCAACTTGATTCCTATGGATACTATGTTTAATGTCCAATCTCTCTAAAGAACACTACAATTCACACCTCTTCCTCCTACTATCCACTAGAATATCATAGATCGACTACCTCACGTATGGATATAAACTCTTACATATCCCAACTAGTAGCTATTCCATCACTTTAAGCTCCCAACACTTTATCACTGGTACTACCACCATTCATGCAAGGAGAACTACCAATGTAACCACAATAAAAGAGTGCTACTAGGGTAGTTGATACATAAGAGGATGTGATAACAAGTGAACAAAGAGTCATGAAACATCCCTTGTTTAGGGCAATTCTAGAAAAGGTTCAAAGGATAGAGACTTCACCTAAGTCTATTCCATCCACACACACACCTAAGGAAAACACTATGCTTCTAATGTCTACATACAAAAATTTAACAACTATCATGCTCACTCAAATGATAACACACTGGACTAAAGCAGGAGCACTTCCCAAGAAGAGAACAGATAATGAAAGTTCCTTATTTTATCTCCAAATAGTAGGACATAAAACATGCAAGGCTCTATTAGATTCTAGGTCAACAATGAACCTTATTTCATAAGATATGTACAATGCCTAGAATCTTCCCTCGCTAAAGAAGAGTAACATTTGATTAAATCTTGCACACCAATCAATTGCTATTCCACTTGGACAAGTGAAGAATGTAATCACCACCATAAGTGGTTGGTCTTATCATGCTAATTTCCTAGTTATACATGTGAGAAAAACCAAATGAGAATTTCCCATAATTATGGGAAGAGCATGGCTTAGCACGCTAAGCTTGGAATCAGAGACCTATCCTTGGAAATCTCTAAGGAAGATAAAGTAAGCATTATACAAAGGCACATAGTTTCATGTATTGCATATAACGATAATGAGTGCAATTGTGTGTAAAAAATTTGGACTGTAAAACATGGTACCATCAAAACATGTAATAGATGTATAAAAGATGTGTGTACAATAGTGCCTGTATGTAGTAGCCACTAGATAAGAAGGCACCTAGTGGTTGATCACTAAAAAAGAAGTAGAATCTAACATATGTATGGAACCTTTGAATAAAATTACAAGTGCCTATGTCAAAGAAATAGATAAGTTAGAGCAATTAACATGATAACCTCCTTACATGAAATCACAACAAGAAGAAAATATTGATTGGGGACACTTAGAGATACCAGAAAAGTATGAATCAGAACCTTTAGAACTAAAGGCCCTATTGGATGCACTAGAATATTCTTTCCTAAACAATAAAAAATAGGTAATCATAAATGCCAATCTTGATAAAGAGCAAAAGCAAAAACTATTGGAAGTGATAAATAACTAGCCCACTGCATTCACATGATCCTATGATGAAATCACTAGCATTGGTCCATGCATCTTTCAACACTGAATCTATACAAATCTAGCCATTAAACCATGCCCCCAACCTCAAAGAAGATTTAATTCCAAACTTAAAGAAGTTATCAAATAAGAATTGGAAAAACTATTGAAAGCTAAGTTCATCAATCCTAGAGTAGACAATGAATGGGTTAGCCCATTAGTCATTGTCCCAAAGAAGGATGGCAAGTGAAGGATTTGCATTAACTTCTAATTGTTGAACATAACAATGTTCAATGACTATTTCCCTCTCTCATTTATTGCCCAAGTCTTGTACACCATTACAAGATACCAGCACTATAGTTTCCTAGATGGATATAGTGGGTACAACTAAATCTGCATTGCACTAGAAGATCAGGAGAAGACCATAATCACCAATCTATGAGGGAAATTTGCATACAAGAAAATGCCCATTGGCTTGTGTAATATTACCACTACCTTTTAAAGACTTGTATTAAGCATCTTCGAGAAATAGATTGGCAATGAATTGAAAGTATTTATGGATGAGTTCCTCACATATGAGCCAGACTGTAAATAAGCATTGGATCGTTTAGAGCAAGTTCTGAAAAGATATGTTGAAACTAATCTCAAGCTCAATTGACAAAAAATCCACTTAATGGATTAAAATGATATAGTTTTGGTACATAAAGTATCTCATAAAGAAATAAAGGTAGATCTAAAAAAGATTAGAGTCATTCAAAATATCAGTTAGAGGCTGCAAATTGTTAAGGATGATCATTTCTTAGCCACACAGGATATTATAGGAGATTTATTGAAATCTTTTCAAAGATTGCAAAACCACTAGTGGAATTAATAAAGAAATATGCACCATTTTAGTGGACAGAATAATGTGAGAAAGTATTTGAAACCTTAAAATAAAAATCACCTTTGACATTTGGGGAATTAACTTCATGGGATCTATCATGCCAATATCAAATGGAAAGTCTTATATTATAGTAAATGTTGATTATTGCACAAAGTATGCAGAAGTAGCTATAGTCAAAGATTTCACATCCACAACAACTACCTAATTCTTTCAACAACATGTTGTGAATAGATTCGAAGTACCATGCATGCTAATATCAAATAATGGGACTCACTTTACAAGAGCTACATTTAAGAAGCTAATGCAAGAACTTGGGGTTAATCACAAATTAACTACATCTTATCACCCCCAAGAAAATGGTCAAGCTGATGTGACTAATAGATAAATCATAGGGATATTAACTAAAATCATTAGTTGTCATAGGAAGGACTAGAACACTAAACTTGATGATGCTCTATGGGCATATAGAGTAACCTAGAAACTTCGTATAGGATATTTACCATATGAGTTAGTTTATTATAAACTACATTCTTTAGTAATCCAAGCAGAAATAAATACCATTTCCACTACCAATACTCTTGACCTAGATCTAAGCTTAGCTCAAAAAGAACATCTAATGAATCTAAATCTCTTAGATGAGAACTAACCGGTAGCTCAAATAGGTAATGAAGTCCACAAAAGGTACTCCAAATGTAGACATGACACTAAAAGAAGATAAGTATCTATCAAGCTTAGTGATAAGGTCCTTTATTATAATACTAGTCATGTTCCACAAATGGTTAAGTTCTAAACCCTATGGAAGGGACCTTATATCGTCTATGCTACATACCAATTTGGTGTTATGCAAATTTACCACCCAATAAATCCACACAAACTTATTATCCTTAATATTTAACAAGTGAAACCATTCCATGAGTTTTCTTACTCTTTCAAGGACTCTACCATGACAACAAAACTATTCACTACCTATTCCATCTTCCAAATCTCCACTCTTAATGATAGTCATGGGGTTGTCAAGTTTGATACTTAGGCACCAAATCCTCTTTTTCAATTCTTGTTATATTTTTCATATTTCTTACCAATTTTTCACATTCTTTAATAGTTTTTTATTTCTTACTCATTTGTCATTCTATAAGATCTTTCAAATTCTTCATACATTTTTCTATTCTTAGCATTTTTCCTTAATTCTTATCATCTTTCGTGTACATATTTTTGTTGATTTTTTAATAAAGTGTAAAGAAATAAAACATGGTTTTTAAATAAAGTGTAAAGGAATAAAATAAGATGTCGTCCAAATAATGAGAAATTTACCCTATAATTATCAAGTTATTAAAGGACTGATTATATATGTAGTGAGACCACACCATCCACCCACTCATTTCCAATAATAAGAAGTTCTTACCATAGATATAATCACTTTTTATTTACAATAAAAGTAAAATAAACTTGTGTTCATTATGCCTGGATAGAAGAGAGAACCATGTGGGAATGAAAAGGATGCGACATCAATGATATTTGTGGATTCTCTAAGGCTACTTCTATAAGTTTTATCTTGTTGTTAAAGTTGTATTATTCACTTGAGTTCTAATGAAAATGGAAGTATGTCTCAAATAAATGTTACCTTATCATGTCACTAGATAGACATGTTACCCATGCCTAAAGGTAGGCTTCTTAGAAATTTCAAGCTTTCTTCAACTCACATTGGTTATAGGGATAGAAAAACATGTTACCCATGCCTTAAGATACTCCTTTGTCTAATGGCCAAGTCTTCTTTAAAAAAAATAAAGTGTGCTAATAATAAACTACTTCCTTGAACTTCATTGTCAAGTGTTAATACTCATTGCAGTTGTGATAGTTTTGTGGTTGTTAGTTTTGAGATGATGCAATACGATGTCACTAGTAAGTGATATGGACTTGGTTTGGATCTTGGACGGAAGGGTTAATGGTTACTTTAGCCATGTATCACACATAAAATTCATTATGCCTATGGTAAGACATCTCATGTCCCATTTTCTGCAATCCCTACTAGTCCCAATCCACTTCACTGCTATATACAATCATACTTTAATGGTTTTGTATAATATAGTATTATTTTCTCATTGAGGTAATACTAATATGTGTATCTTGGAAGATAGTTCTATTTTACATTTAACTCCTTGAGTGCCTATAGACACTTGTAGGTCTAGCTATACAAGGGCACTAAGGATTGGAGTCTACTTTAGGGAGGATCCACTTATATGACTCTTATGTTTGATACCTAATGATAAATTCCACATCATCTTATGCCTTTGAAACACTCAAATGATCATTTTTACTTTCCTATCTACTCATCTTGAATCATACATTTGATAATTTTTACCAGTCATCTCCTATAGACTGAATTGACTTACCTTGACCAAATGCGTTCTTTCACGTACTTTCAAAGATAAATTCTTATATTCTAAGCATCACTTATGAACAAGAATTATTTGGATCATCTTTATACCTTTTAGAATATCCAATTCATTCAATTTTTTCATTATAAATCACTTAAAATCTTGAAAAATTCAACGGTGATATTATAGATACGATGTATTAGCCCCTATGATATCGCATCCACGATGTTGTATCTATGATGTATCCTTGATAAAAATCTATATATACATACAAGGAGTTAAAAATGTTTTCATTCCTTCATTCCACACAAAGAGAGTTCATGTTATTTTTCTAACCCTTTGACACCCAAACTTCAAAGCTTCATAACTTCCTCACCATAACTCTAATTACTATGATTCTTTAATCCTCTTAATCACGAAGTAACCAACTTAGTTGTGGGAGAGAGTGTTACACATAGTTTGTGTGATTTTTATCAAATTTTTCTAATGCCTAGAAGAACATATTAAGGGTAAGAATAATAAGAATTTATTACATTTTAATTAAATAACCAAATAAAGACAATGGATTAACACTCTTTTCCAATCAACCATTCAAACACACGTAAAACAAAAGATCAACAATTATGAGAGGTCATAGAGAACAAAAACATTAAGAAAATACACCAATCAAGGGTTTCTTTTCAAACATTTTCTACCTCTATAGTCTTAATAAGAGCTAAAAAGTAATAAAAAGGATTGATTTTAATCAAATCCAGGAATCCAAGAGAGGATTATGAACTGTTAAGAACTTATTTGAAATCCTTGGGTAATCATAGATGAATTTTTTATTATTGCAAATGGCTACTAAAAGACCCACAACTAAAGGACCCCCACAACAAAGGAGTATGAGACTTAGAGGAAGAGGAAAAGATGGATAATAAACTTCACAAGCTAAGCAAGAGGCCCAATTCTATAGTGTCCATCAACCTACACCTACAATGAAATATCCGTGAAAGCTAAAGTTGAGGTATTGCCTCCTCAAGAATAAGGACAATGCCTCATGTTGTCAAATGAGTGCCTCCAAGCCATCAAAGAGAAATCTATCATATCCACAATCATAGTGAAATTAAACTTTGGACCATTCATGGAGCTCACCCCTACTTATGTTCAAGAGTAGCTCAAAGCCTCTCCTCTATAGCCACATATGCATGCAAGAGTGAATGGTATTTGGGGAAAGTATATCAATTTTGAAAGAATAAATAAGATGATTCCATAGTCAAGATTGAGGGAATCACAATGCCATATTCATTTGAAGCAATAGCTAAGGCACTTAATCTTCCCAATGTTGGAGCCAACATTGCTCATATCTCTACCAAGTTTAACATAGAGGTAAGGAAGTTATGGGTACAAAGGACCTATATAACAAGTGAGAAGGAATATAGTAGATTGTCCATAGTAGAGAAGATCTATTTCAATATCAGGACCTATCATATCCTCCCAACTAAAAGATTAAAAAAAAATTCACCTATGCTGCTAGAGGAAGCACCATCCTCATGGGAAAATTCCAAGTTAATATGACTTATTTGTTATTTTGAAAATATATAGGAGGTTTAAAGAAAAGAAGATAAGGAAACTCACCTTACCTTATTAGAAGACTGTGCCAACAAGTAGGAATTCTACACTACACAAATGATGTTCTCCACAAAGCCCAGAATGCTTCTCATGTTGAAATCTCAAAACTAGTGTCACCCAAGAAGGATCAAGTACAAAAACTGGTGGACACATTGAGGAAGCAATTGAGTCTACACCAGCAAGAAATGTTCTAGTCATAGGAAGAGAGAAAGTAAGACCCAATGGGTCAACATCAGTTATTGATAGACTAAGGCCAAGTACTCCATCGGCACAGCAAGACTACAGATCCTCTATGAGCCACTTGTAACAAATAGTTGAAAAATGAGCTGGGGAAGTAAAGAGGTCTCTAGCATGTATAAAGTGAAAGACAATCCCTATAAGCCTACAATATCAATAGGACCCACTATAGGTGAAATTTGATTGCAAGTAGGAGAGAATGAGGACTAGACATAATAGATATTTGGGAACAATGCATCCTTTCAAGTGACATTAGAAATAGGAGAATGAGCCACAATAGTGGTGATGCAACACCAGGATACAGTAGGAGTAGATGAGATCATCACAAATCATATCAAGGAGTATTTTAACATTCTTGATGTACCACTGATTGATATGATTGGAGTAAGAGATGTTGAAACCATAGTTGGAATGTCCATGGTTCCATAAGAGCATGAAGATCAACATCCTTAGTGATATCACTACAATGCAATCTGAACTAATTTTAACTAAGGGTAAGCTGATCATGGTAAAAACTAGAGCTGAACATGCCAAAAATGAAGTGTAAAAGCTACAAGAAGAATTGGTTGTGTTAAAATAGAAAGGCAAGACCCTGCATAATATATTGTGCCTGATCAACTAGAATAATTTAGAACTGAATAGATGGACCAAATGATGGCCAAATATGCCCAAATGGAGATGGAGAAAGAAAAGGCAACATGGAACACGTTAGTGATAGAAGCACAAACCTATGTCCATGCCAAAGCCTTAATTGCCCTAGAAGATGAAAATAAAAAAATTGTTGCTAAAAATATGAGGTTGACCAATATTGAGAAGCAAAAGAATGTACTAGAAAAAAGCATTTATTAACTGAGGGAGTAATTTGCTAGATTTAACCTTGACATGAGAAAATTGACCAGAGAGAACATGACCCTATCAATGGAAGAATTCTACGCAAGATAACAAAAGTTAGCTATTGAAATCAGTGCATGGCAAAATGAGGCTAAGAAACATGAATAAATGAAAGAGCACTTCAGGGATTAAGTGGGCATGTACAAGTGAATCAATGAAAAGGAAACCTAGATGGCCAAAGCCAAGATCAACTCAATCACAACATAAACGTTTGATTGGCAACCAATCTTGGATAGTCTTGCCCACATGCACCAAGCTGAAATCAAGAACAAAGACCTTTTGATAAAAGATCTAATAGGGTACATGAGAGTAGGATGTCTTTGATATGTTAATCTAGTCATGTTAACAATAGGAAAGCCTACAATAAAACTAGAGTAGCAAGTTGCTGTGGTGTATGCATTGTATGATAAGGACTTTGTAGATAGGAAGGATGCACAAAAAAAGCTTCACATTGCAAACTTTGAGCTCCAAGTGGTCAAATTTAGCTACTAGGATTAGAAGGATTAGCAAACTTTGCTAGGAGAATGATAGATTACTAGGAATTGAGAAAGATAGCCAGAGCATTTAAAGAAGAAAGGAGGAAGTTCGCGGCTTGGTATGTGAAAGCCAACAAAATGCTTCCACAGTTGCCATGCCCATGGAAAGTACTGACTCTAACAAACATTGTTGAATTTTCTTAGATGGTATATGATCCAAGATTGGAGAAAAAAAAACTTTGGGCATTCCTCAATACATACCAACTCCAAAAGCTCGATGACAAAGGAAAGAAGTCGATGGAGAAGCCACCATTGCCTAGAATTTAGAGACTACATCAAGCTTATTGTTTTGTTTTGTCAAATGTGTTAATCATGTAATGTAAGATAATTCTATAAACACCACTTGAATCACAATGTGACATTCATAGAAAAATCAATCACACATATAAGTCATTATGTCAAAGTTTGTATACAACCCCACAAATTTTGTAAGGAACTATATCCTCCTTTTGTTTTAACTTGAGGATGAGTTTCTAGTTAGTTGTGTGGGTATGATAAAACCAATGTGTCTATCAACTATGATATCGTACATACTTCATTGTAAATGTGATATAGTGGGCCATGGTCATACCTATAAATACCAACCCACTGTTACATTGAAATGATCATCTTTCATCAATACTTATCCAAATTCTTGTAGTTTTTTTTCATAACTTAGACTTAGTATTAAAGTCTTTATTCAAGTGGATTATTCTTTGAAATAATTCATTATTGGTAATAAGATTAAGATTTGATGAATCATCAGTTGGTTGGTATCTGATAAAAAGTTAACTTTTTGGTTGGCTCCGATAACAAGGCTCTGATAATAAGGTTCTAATAACAAGGCCTCAATATTGGGTACCCGATGTTGGGTGTTTGACATTGGAGCCCAAGATGCGATGTCGAACATCCAATGTCGTAGGGTATACACCAGCCTATAAATATAATGCTTGGGCACACAGTTTGGTCACTAGTTTTCATTAGTTTTGCATATTTTTTCATAGTTTTGTTAATAGAGTAGTTGAATTCTTATAGTTTTATTCTATAATCTTAGAGAACAGTCAATGAGTTCCCATAAAGTGGACCTAAGTTAGTTGTACAAATTCTTATTCTACTAGCGATGTACCTAGACATATTCCATGAGTGACAATAAGATCAAAATTGATTCTTATTCATTGCAATACTTTGACTTAGATGAGATTTACTTTCCATGCAATTTACTTTTCATGTACTTAGTTAATATTTACATTTTCATGCATGTTAATTAATTAAGCACATGAGTACAATTGCTTCGAGCATGCATATGACTCTTGGTAATCCTAGCAATGCTTAACATTTGGTAACCCAGTAGCATTATATGTGTTCAGGATGTGCATAGGAAGTTAGATCGGATCCTTATGTTAGGGTAGTTGATTATTAATTAGCAATTAGATTAGTTGAATTGATTATAAATTAAGTTTCAACCTATTGTTAATTGTAGAACAATAAAATATAAAATAATCAAAATCATATGCCTCACTTTGGACTAAATCATATGTGATAAAGCTACCACTAGTCTAAGTGGGAAGATAGTGAATTGCAATCAAGGCATAGCGATCTAGATGCCACAACTAGTCCCATTCACAGAATTTGACCAGATCATGTGTGAACACTTGTGTTTCGTGTGGTTGGGCATAGGGGTACCTCGTTGCTCATCATTGGCGCTATTGCTGGGGATGGTGCTAGTTATCTAGATTAGTTATATTATACACAATCGCTATAAAGGTATTAACAATATATCTTTTAGAAAACATTAATATTTTAAGTCACACAAATTATTGAACAAAACCATGTCTTCTTCACATAGGATCCATGATGCATCATATGATGATAATAGTCGTACGAGAAATAATAGGATATATATTCAAGAAAATTTTAGCGAACAACCTGAAACAAGTGTTTCCTATGCTCACTTAGACCTTGACTACACTCAAGGACTACATTCAACTGGTGTAGACAATCCTAGAGGAGGTGGAGTAAGTCCTAGATCAAGGAGGTCTTCAAGGCCTAAGACCTCCTCTAAACATAGTCAAGCTAAATCAAGGGACCATGGGAAGAACTATAGAAGCCATGGTGATTCTTCTAGCTCCTCATCTTCCTCTTCCTCTTCAACCTCTAGTTTTGATGAAGATGAATGTAGGTATAGAGATATAGCTCCATTATGAGGTCAAGATAAAGATAGAATCGAACCTAGGGCAAAATCAAAGACATCATAATGAGCATAGACAAGATTGTCACAATCAAACGAATAGAAATAGAGATTTTCATCACAACATGTCAGATGATGATGAACCCTTGTTGGCCACTAAGAGCCTAATGTAGATTATGGAGGCAATTAAGATACCTCATAGGCATTGTAGGGATAGAGGCTTAACTACGCTTGATATAAACAATATCCCTAAATTTATGGGAGGCTACAATTCGGGTCCACAACATCATCTACAAGCCTTCCATGATGTGTGTGCCTCATACAACATTGACAGTGTGTGGCAAAAGCTTCATCTCTTTCTTAGGACATTAATCAATGAAGCTAAAAGTTGCTGTAGATTTTTGGAACCAAGTTCCATTCACCAATGGTCCACAACACTGGAACTTTTCAATGAAAAATACCAAACCTATGAGAGAGTGTCAAACATAAGAAAAAAAATCCAAGAGTGGAAGTAAGAAAATCATGAACCTTTGGATGTGGCCTTGGATAGATACTATTCACTATTTCATAGATGTCCTAGCCATGATTTCTTTGAGGAAAGGCAACTTTTCCACATCATAGATGGGCTTCGTAATGAAATAATGGAGACCCTTAGGATGTATGCTCTAGGTCAATTATACAAGCTACGTACCCATTAGATCTAAGAGCTAATTAAGCATGTGGCAAAAGAAAAAGGAGAGCTATGTAAACGAGAGAATGTAGAGGAAAACAATTGGGACCCAACTCTTCAAAAGAAGAGGGTCCATATCTATGATGAGGAAAAAGAGATAGCTCTCAATGAGATAATTTTACAATCAACCTTGTCAATACAAAAATTTATCAATGAGCTTGAAGCAAAGCTAGGCAAGATGTTGAAAGGGTTAAATGAGAAAGTTAAAACTTTCATAGAAACCATAGAGGAGAGAGTGATACAAAGAAAATTAAGTGATCACAACAAAAGGAGGAAAAAGAACCAAGAAATAGCTAGGAACACTTTTTGGCAAATAGGAAAAATAGTTGAAGGAAGTGAGGTTATAGACTCAACCATAGATGAAGATAATGGATGTGATATCTACATATATGACCATCTAAAGGGCCATTGCCTGGTCTTGTTGCATCTACATGAGTATTGGGTAGGGGCATTAAATCTGAAGTTTGTACAGAAGCACATGCCTAAGAGATAACCTTTTCCACAAGGTAGTTTTAGACAATCCTACAACCAACCATACTATCCTAGTGGGATTTATTACCAACCTCAACACTAGCATCAACCACAATGGCAACAACCACAATCGTGGGAGAGGCCACTACCAAACCAGCCCTATCCTTCCCACCAATTAACCCCACATGGATACTACTAGTCTCCTGAATCTCATTATCCAGCAACATCTTATATGAGATCACAACCTCACACCTCTCACCCTGCCTCATATCCTTAATATTCTCATACTCACCTCCATCATATGTCACCTCCAATAACACAAGAAGGTTCAACATCACAACATCAATGAGAGAATGCCACTTTTGCTGTGAACATACATGTAAATGATAATGCTAGTAGATCTCAACCAAAGTCTTGGAAATGTCCCTACTAGAGGAAAGGTCATGATGAACCATGATATCAGGACCATGATATTGTGTCTGCGATATCGGATCCAACCATGTGATGTCGGATACCCAATATCGGGGCCTGTCTCCTCACCTATAAATAAGAGGTGGTGCCCCTGGTTTTCACATTATATAGTTAGTCCCTTGGCCAAAATCTTGCCATTTTTTCCCTCCAGAGTTAGAATTATTTCTACGTGCCCACAGTAGGAGTCATAGAGTGAACGGATCTTTATTCAAGCATTGTGTACCTAAGCACACTTTGTGTACGGTAATAAAGACAAACTTTATGATAAACCTTGTAGCATTCAGAATAGATTAATTAGCATTAATTATTATTTAATGCTTTCCTAGTTGATTAATGATTTCTCTCACCCTACAACTCTCTTAGTTAAATACACTCAATACGACCGCTTCGAGCATGTGTGTAGTGCTTGGTAACCCAATAACGACTAGCATTTGGTAATCCCAATAGTGTTGCACTAGTTCAGGATGTGTATAGCAAGTGGGAATGGATACTAGTGTTAGGAGTAATTAGAACTTAGTTAATGAGTACTTAAATTAGATTAGTTACTTAGTTATCTCTCTCCCCCTCCTTACTAGCGTAGGATATAAAACACATAAAAGCTATAAAAATCATATGCCTCAAGCTTACTTAACCATATAACCATGACATACAAGTAAGTTTGGGAAGACAATGATTAACCAACCCATTATTGTTCCACAAAGGCGCATAGGCATTTAGTCCTTGGAGTTCGACTGGATTGTGCGTGAAACGCTCATATTCATATGGTTGAGTGTAGGGGTACCTCGTTGCTCATCATTGGCACCATTGCCAGGGACTTAGTTGTTTGTGCACTAAGTAGAATTTAGGAAATCATTCACATCGTTGGAACAAACCCTTAGGGTTGGTTAAGGAAAAGATAATAGTACATTGCACACTGAACAAGACAAGATGTCTTCTTCTTCGCACAAAAGCACTTCACCGCCTAGGACTAACACAAGGAGCAATCAGTGGCATGATACACATGACGTTGATGCAATCCCTCAACAGTTTCATGTGGTATATATTCATCCTGATGAATATGTACTTGACTTCACCTTTATTCTCCATCAAGATGAACAACTGCATTAGCATGACTTGGAAGGTAACATAGTGTTGCCTCTAGACCATTCAATCCCAAGCATGCTTCTTTGTACTCTTGCACGAATAGGCATGCAACACTTACATGCAAAATACATTGCGTAGGACTATGATTCAAGAGACTATCATCCCACAAAGGCGCAACATCGAAGGGATTTGCAACAGGAGAGACACCATAAGTCTTTGAAGGGAAAATGGTCCAAGGATGCCCCCCATGTTTTAAGCGAAATTGAGGGTGATGAACTTGCCTCAAGTAGTTGTCCACATAACGATGTTCCTCCCCTTGACTTTGGCCAAGGGGTTGTGCATCAAAACCTTCATTCTACTATTTATAACTCAGGTGTTGATACCAATGGACACAAAGTATCCAAAAAAGGAACAAGGACACATGACAAAGGTGGGCATTCTGATCGCAATCGCGATCGAGGTAGAGACCACCAAAGAGAAGGTAGTAAACACCATCATGGTGGTGGTTCTCCTTCTTCATCATCTTCATTGTCTCCTCCACCCTCTCCTTCAGTGTTCAGACGTAGCCATAGAGAAAACGATTGTGAGGATAAGGGCAAGCAAAGTGGAAGTCACAAACGAAACAACCAACACAAAGGACAAGGGCACTCTAGGGAATCACGACATAGAAGAAGGGAGAGTAGGGAACAGCGTAGGCATCATAGATGCCATGAACAAGATGATTATGATGAACCCCTACTTGCTACTCAAAGCATGCTAGACATAACTGAGGCTATGAGAGTTCCAACAAGGCACCAAAAAGATAGTAGGATCAAGAGGTTAGATATGAATAACATCCCATGATTTGAAGGGGGATATAACATTGATCCTCAAAATCACTTACAAGCATTTCATGATGCATATTCCTTGCAAAACATAGAGAACGAGTGGAAAAAACTTAAGTTGTTCCCACAGACACTAGTAAAAGAAGCTGAAAGTTGGTACTGGTCCTTAGAACCAGAATCCATTCGTAGGTGGAGTACTATGTTAGAATTGTTCAATGATAAGTACCAAACGTACTCCCAAGTGTCTAACCTGCAAAAGCAAATCCAAGGATGGAAACAAGGAATTCATGAACCCTTGGATGCTGCCATGGGCCCTTATTATGCACTATTACATCATTGTCCTAGCCATGGTTATTCGCAGCGGGATCAACTACGCCATCTCATAGATGGGCTTAGGCATGAAACGAGAAGAACCCTTGGGACTTATGCCTAAGAAAGCTTATCCGAGCTTAGGTCCCATCAAATTCATAGACTACTGGAGCAAGTTCCTAAGGAAGAAGGTGAGCTACGAAAGAGAGAAAGTGTGGAAGAATATAACCGAGATCCTTCCCTCAGGAAGAAGGGAGTAAGATTTTGTGAGGATGAGGAAGAGACACCACTCGAAGAGACGGTGAATAGGAAAACCATGCCTATCCAAAAGTTAACATCAAAAGTATTGACAAAGGTAGACAAAATGTGGGACTCCTTGGATAGTAGGTTTCAAACTGTTCTCAAAATAGTAGAGGAGTCTAGAGAGCGAGGTAGTGATCATGACAAAAGAAAAAAGAGAGAATTGAAAAATGCACGTAATAAGGGTAAGGGCAAAGTTGCTATTATTGAAGAGGTTGTGGACTCAGATACAGACGATGATAGTGGATGCAAGATATGTCAATACGACCATCCTAAGGGATGTTGCCCTATGATCTCACATCTGTAGAAGTCTAGGGTGTATGCACTTAATCCACGATTAAACAAATGGCAAACATCCCGATGGTTAACTTATCCGCAAGGTAACCCAAGGCAATTCCACCAACCTTTAACATATTATCCAAGTGGAACTCCACCACAACCAATTGAGCAACATCAACAGTGGCAGCACCCACAATCATGGGGAATGCCACTACCAAGGTAATAATATCCTTATCGGCAACCTGATCCATATGGATATTACATGCAACATCCAATCTCTCCACATGACTCTGTTGGTCATGTTATTCCTCAACATCACTACCAAGCCCACGAGTACTATAGGAATCCCTCTCCTAGGGGCGATATTCCACAAGTGTACCATCCTTCAAATCTGGCCACATCTCTCCCACCAATAGCTTCATTACCACGTACTCTAGCAATGCAAGGTGAATTCCCTGATCAACCACAGCAATGCAATACCACAAGGGTTGTTAATCCTTAACTTACTATTGGTTCTAACAACCGTAGGAAGAAAATACCTTTCTTCAAAACCAATAGTCCAACCAAGCCTTTACAACCACAAGCAGCTGATTCTTTGGACGTCTCCATATCAAATGAAGCTTTAGATCCCCCTTTCGAACCTAACACTGCATTCAACGCATACGGTCATGTTAACACATGTCGTACCGATTGGATCAAAGCTGACCACCTTCCCAAGAAATTCTCTGATCTTGGGAGTCCCTTGATATATCTTCAAATCGCTAGAAATGAGCCATGCAAAGCTCTTTTGGATTTAGGTTCTAGTGTCAACCTAATATCCTAAGAAATGTATAAGGCTTGGAACTTGCCTCCATTAGAAAAGAGCAACATCTGTTTAGAGTTGGTTGACCAATCCATCACTGTTCCCTTGGGATTAGTGAAGGACATTGTTACCACTATTTGTGTATGGTCGTATCTAGCTAACTTCCTAGTGATTCAAGTGAACAACAATAAGGGGAACTTCCCGATCACAATAGGAAGGGAATGGCTAAGCACTATCGATGTGTGCCTAGGAATCCGCGATCTTTCCCTAGAAATATCCAAGGAAAATACTTTCGAAAAGATCGAGAAGAAGAAAGTTCCATGCATCACATATAGTGACATAGTGTGTAATTGCGTGCAAAGATCATGGGTTGTGCAAAGTTTAACATTGCCTACATGCAATCAGTGTGCACAAGTGATCAATATACAAAGGTGCCTATATGTAACAACCACGTGACAAGAAGACACCCAATGGCTGACAGCTAATCAAGAAAGCAGCTCACTTATATGCCTAGAACTAACTAAGGGTTTGACTTGCACTTACATAGATAGCATAGACGCATTAGAGCAAGTCCACCACCAACTTCCAAGTCCTAACCTCAAAAAAATCAATTGGGGGAAGTTGAAAATTCCTAAGAAATTTAAACAGCAGCCCCTAGAGATAAAACCATTGCCCACTGGTATGAAGTACACGTTCCTTACGAATGGAAAATTGGTAATCATCAACGCAAAACTTACTCTGCAACAAAAAGAGAGTCTGCTAAAGGTAATAAACAAGTGGTCAAAAGCCTTTGCCTGGTCATATTCAGAATTAACTGGAATAGATCCTAGGATATGCCAACATAGGATTTACACTGACTCCTCCATGAAGCCTCAAAAACAACCACAGAGGCAATTGAACCCAAAGTTGAAGCAAGTTGTGAACCCTCCATTCTAGCAGTCATTCCCCCATCATGTTGACATTGCTCATAGGATACCTTACAAGCAAGATCTTGTATTGTGGTGGACTTTTGATTAAATAGGCAATGAGTCCACGTCATTCATAGATCCATAAAATCCTATGGACTCCCTTGGCTTGGAACTGTACAGTCCCTTCTATAATAAAATTATTAACAAATTGGTGGCTGGGTATTTCTCAAACTAAGGAAAGACTCATAGGATGAAAAGGGTGTGACTTCAAGGGGATTCGATAAAGTTCTGCTAGCTATTCTCTTTAGTTCTTGGATGCTTTTTCCTTGGGTTTTCTGCCATTCTGTTGTACATCAAATATCTAGAAGTTGAGTACATAAAAATAATTCTTTGCATGGTGTGGTTCTCATGCAAAAAAAAAAAGTGAGAACTCAAAGCACACCCCTTAGACATAATAATGAACTTGGGCTACACGCACTGGTTATGGCACTCAAAAGACATGTTACCCATGCCTAAAGGTTCCCTCTAACTAAGGCCCTTTCTCACTTCCTGATTCTCCATCTCGCTCTCCTCGGAATGGTGGTGACTTTTTGTAGAGGCATTCTTGTTACTTCAAGCAGATAGGTTGGTCAAATGTGTTGATGCAAGGTCACTGAATGTGGTTTGTTGAGCCTGGATTTGGAATGAGTTCTACTCGGTCACATTAACCATAAAACACACATAAGGGACTTTACACAACCTTGTTCTTGGGTTTCCATTCCATTCTCTCCTCTCCACCTTTCTTTTTCATTTTTTACCTCATTGCCAGTTTTATCATTGGTCTGTATCTTGGTTGATGCATTGTTTTTCCTTGACATTTTTTAACTCTTGCTTCCAAATGACATTCCTAGAGCCTATGGACTCTTTAGTTTGTGGGTCTGTCAAGGCATCAAGGGCATGAGCCTGCTTTGGGGAGGACCCACTGGCATTCCTTTTTGGTGCATTTGTTAACTTCTTTTCCTTAAATGTCTCTTGCAATCAACAATTTTTTATTTCATCCCCATTCATGACATCCATTTTATTGGCGTTTTCATTGTTGCTTTTTCTCCATCTTTCTTATTCCTTATCTTTTTTCATCCTATTGCTACCAGAGGTTCGCTCTTAGTCATGGGGGCCCTGGTACAAATTTTTCAAATTTTCCTAACCCCTACACCTTAGGTAGTCACCAGTGTTAAATCTCTAAAATCAGTATCTGCCATAACCATAACTCAGCCAATGCACTTTACATCGAGGCAAGGTATCAACTACATTATGATTTATCTACCCTCACTCATTTGTGATTGTGTTATGTGTGTAGATAGTAATCATACAATAATGGATTGGGCTTGGAGGAAACACTCAGGATGGACTGGAACTAGAGCGTTTACGAAAGGAGCAAGATTGGTGGTATGGCTATGGATAAACAATGGAAGGTGCAATCTTGGCATTGGCAGCAACACGCCTTATTCTTTTTCTCTATCCTTCTCTTCCAACTGCCAAATAAAGGCTAGATGTCATTTATGTACAATGTTCACCTCAGTAGTCATGAACACTAATGTTGTCATGTATTGTATTGTTCATCCGTTCACCAGGCACGTTGAGTTTGTCACCCTGTTTCACCGTTAGTGGTCATTCAGTTAATAATCTCATACCTTCCCAATATTTTATAAGGAACTCGAGGACAAGTTTTTATTCAGTCATGGGGGTATGATGAACCGCAATATCAGGACCATGATATCACGTCCACAATATTGGGTTCGCAATATCGGATCCAACCATGCGATGTCAGATACCCGATATCGAGGCCTGTCTTCTTGCCCATAAATAAGAGGTGGTGCCCTTGGTTTTCACATTAGACAATTAGTCCCTTAGCCGAACTCTTGCCATTTTTCCCTCTTTAGTTAGAATTATTTTTGTGTGCCACAGCAGGAGTCATAGAGTGAATGGATCTTTATTCAAGCATTGTGTACCTGAGCACACTTTGTGTACGGTAATAAACACGAAGTTTATGATAAACCTTGCAGCATTTAGAATAGATTAATTAGCATTAATTATTATTTAATGCTTTCCTAATTGATTAATGATATCTCTCACCCTACAACTCTCTTAGTCAAATACACTAAGTACGACTGCTTCGAGCATGTGTGTAGCACTTGGTAACCCAGTAACGACTAGCATTTAGTAATCCCAATAGTGTTGCACTAGTTCAGAATGTGTATAGCAAGTGGGAACGGATACTAGTGTTAGGAGTAATTAGAACTTAGTTAATGAGTACTTAAATTAGATTAGTTACTTAGTTATCTCTCTCCCCCTCCTTACTAGCGTATGATATAAAACACATAAAAGCTATAAAAATCATATGCCTCAAGCTTACTTAACCATACAACCATGACATACAAGTAAGTGTGGGAAGACAATGATTAACCAACTTGTTATTGTTCCACAAAGGCACATAGGCATTTAGTCCTTGGAATTCGATTGGATTGTGCGTGAAATGCTCATATTCGTATGGTTGAGTGTAGGGTTACCTCGTCGCTCATTAGGTCATAAGCTGAAGTAAAACACTCATGGACCTACTACATCACCTGAACCAACACAAGGTCAATTTGATGTAACAACCTTCCTCACAAAAATGATGTCTCCTAATCATACACAAAAGCCAACAACCATCACCACTCCAACATAAGACATAAATGATAAATCTATCATTGTGGAGACAGAAGAATTCCATGTATCACCAATAATAATAAAAGGTGCAGTTGTGGGCCAGAAGTTTGAAATATTAACACAACCCCTATACTAGCCCACCATAAAGTTTAGGAGCAAGTGTGTGAGCAAAAGCCAGTCTACGGAGTAGCCACTAAACCAAAAGACACCAAGTGGCTTGAAAATGAGAATATAAAATTGTCTCAAAGATGCATGGAAGTAATTGATTTGCTTATCAATTCTGGAATTTTCTAATTCTTCATATGTTTTCCATTTCTTAATATTTTTCTTTTCTTTATAATTTTTCTCTTTTCTTAAGTCATTCTCTTTATGTTTTATGAATGTATTTTATGTTTTTCTTAATAAAATTGCCAAATCATGATGCAGAAGTCAAAGCTATGTGTTGGGTTTTTTGTGCTATGCTATTAAGATTATTGGGTAAGTAATTGTATAAAGCAGTGAGACCACCTCATCCATCCCTCCAATTCTCTAAGTAAAAGGTCTTTTTCATGGAAACAATTTGGTTCTTCTTTTATGAAACTAAAATTCATTAATGATCATTGAACCTTGAAGAAAGAGGGAATGACCAAGTGGAAATGACAAAGGATGTGACCTCAAGGGGACTTGTTGGGTTCTCTTCTTAACTTCCTTCATGTGGTTTATGACTCCTTGAGGACCACTAAAAAGGAAGCTCTATCTTTGCATGGTGTGGTTTCCATAAAAAAAGAAGAAGAAAAAAACAAAATAAAATAAAACAAAAGACACAAAAAATAAGGAAAAGATAAAAATAAAAAATAAACAATGATGGGAATTCAAAGCACACCCCTTATACACAATAATGGACTACAAGCACTTGTTATGGGGCTAGAAAGATATGTTACCCATGCTTGAAGACACCCCTCTAACTAAGGCCCTTCCTTCCTTCTTCTCTTTTTTTTTTCTTTTTGGAGTGATGATTGTTCTTTGAGGTGGTTGGCAGGATGGAACACATCAATGCGAGGCCACTGCTCATGGTATAAACTTGATTTGAACTTGGATGATAGGTATGTTGATAATTTTAATCACATTTGTCACAATTACCTATTGCGGACATGCTCAAGTACCTTACATCCCGATCTCTGCAATCCCTTTTGATCACATTATTCACCTCACTGCTACATGTGATTATGAGCCTTTTGGTTTTGTGTAATATAGTGCAACATCCTAACCACGATAGTTGTATATTGTTTGGAACATAGGCATAGTCTACATTTAACTTCTCGGGTGCCCATAGACATCTACAAAAGTGGTTATGCAAGGGCATTATGGCAAGAGCTTGCTTTGGGGAGGACCCACTTGCATAGCTTTTGTTGATCATGGCTTTGAACTAACTTTCACATGTTTTAGAACATCAATGATGGTTTCTTTGAATTTAAGCATGATTTTGGGACTACTTCTCATCTATTTCATTAATTTTTCCTACTTTTCTATTTCCATATCCATTAATATTTCTTGGCCATTTTCTAAATTAGATTGTTGGTTTCAATTATTTAAAAACCTATGTGATTTCGGAGTTACGCTTATTAGTCATGGTGGCTAGGGATGCCTATTTTAAAATTCTTGAACTTTTTTCAACATTCTATTTTTGAACATCATGGTAACTAATAGTATTTGATCGAAATAATGTAACAACTTGATGATTTTAGTTACCTCATAGCCTTGGCCATAGTATGCTGTAATCACCTTGTGCTTAAATGAAAACTAAGAGATTCGAAAAGGGTTAATTATTAAGGAAAATTTACCAAAAACTAATGTTGATCCTTTGGTGACTGCTGGTGATGCTAAAAGAAACACCGAAGGAAGAAGGTCTTTTACTAGGCATAAAAACAATGCCAAGAGAGGGACAACGAAGGATATGACCATGGACACATCATAGCACATACAAGATAGTAGCTCAAGCTTCGCATGATTGCTAGATTCATGGGGCTATGAGAAGAAATTTTAGTCCACCCTTCAAGAATGTTCTACATAATTGGAAAAGTAATGTACATAATAATCAAGGTTAAAAGTTTGCCACTGCTAGTGACAACAAGGAAAATCATCTTCAGCGGATTCTTGAAGACCTCTACAAATTTCGTAATCTTCAAAGTCTGTCCAATCTTTTTGTCACTTTGTCATTTTGTAGATACCCACTCAAATAAAATTTTGTAATGCGGCACTTAGAGTCAATTAGTAGTTAGCATTAGTCAATAATTCCATACCTTTTCAATTTTGTAAAGAAAGCTTAGTCCTATCCTGTTAACTCGAGGACGAGTTTTTATTTAGTTGTGGGGGTATGATGAATCATTAGTTGACTAGGTTATTTGATAAAAAGTTAACTTTTTGGTTGGCTTCGATAACAAGACTATGATAACAAAGCTCCAATACCCTAGCTTCGATAACAAGGCCTCTATATTAGGTACTCGACGTCAGGTATCCAACATCGGAGCTTAGAATGTGATGTCAAACATTCAATGTCCCAGGGTATACACAAGTGATGAGACGCGACCTGCATGTGCCGCGATATCGCGTCTTCTCCTGCGATATCGCGTCCCGCCGCCATATCTATAAATAAGAGGCGGCACTCCCTTCATTTCCCAATCCTGGCTAGTGTAGCGAAGCTCTGGTAGATTGATCACTCTAGAGTTAGAATTTTTCCCATGTGCCCGCAGTAGGAGTCCTAGAGTGAACGGCTCTTTATTCGAGCAGCTTGTAACCTGAACCCAAGTTGTGTACGGCAATAAAGACGAACTTGATTGGATAAACCTTGCAG
>MNCI01038036.1:1957354-1993197 GCA_015680685.1 Gnetum montanum | reverse complement strand
GCCCCCCTGCGGGGGGGCAAGGGGGGCAGGGGGGGCAGGGGGGCGGGGGGCAGCCCCCCACCCCCCGCCCCACGCCAAAGCGCTAAGATCAACCCAGAGTGCTTACCGCGCCGCTTGAGCCTGAGCGTCGCCACAAAGAAGCGAGGGAGGTTGATGGGGGTGCCGGTCCTGAGGCACCTCAGGAAAGCAAAGTGAAGGCCCTGTAGCTTGGACGAGTTGCCAGACTGCACGAAATAGCGCTCAATGAGGTCAGTACCCGCGGCCCAAATGCGCGGTAAAGCGGACCTGGGAACCTGGCGACTCTGAGTCCGAGGGGAGGGCCCAGGAAAAAACAACTCCGCGTCCTCTAAACCTCGGGTAGAGGGTAAGAGGACCTCTCCAGCGATCGGGGTCCCCAGACAGCTGGCAATCGAGGATTTAGTTTTTGTGCAATCTTTGTTTCATCAATACAGAATTTAGTAATAATGACTCTATATAAACTGACTCAAAATCTCATTTTGTTGGGCGGTTGTGGCATGATCCCACCAATATTTTATGTTTCCATTAATCTGGACATGGCAAACAACATCACATCTCTTGAAGCATACGTTGTTAGAGATCTTATGACCATTAATTGCTGGGACCAAGTTTTACAGTATGTAAAACTTCTTTAGGGTTTGCATGATCTAAATTTAGACTTGGCACATCAGTGAAATTCATAGGCATGAATACAATATGCGTTAAAGGATTCTTATTCTTCCTTCCTATAGGATAAGCCATCATCACCTTGCAATCTAGGTCTTTGTCATCTTGATCATCTTCTTCGGTTCTTTCTTCTATATTTTGGACAAGCTTTCTGTGTTTACTAATATGTGGAAATTGTGGGTTTTCCTTAGGAAGGCTCTTAACCTTTTTCATGCTTTTCTTTTTGCAATTTTCTACCTCTTTTATCACCTCAGCATGTTTTAAAGCAATTTCCATAATTTTTTTTCATTTCTTGTTTAAATTTATAAGCAAAATTTTCTAATAACTTTAGCTTTCCTGACATTTCTGGTAATTGCTCTTGAATACTCTCCATGTTTTTTGAGCATAAAGAACTCTAGTTTATCAGAAAATTTAATTTGCTTACCTCATCCTTTTGGTCTGTAGAAGAATTAATATCATGCTCTAGCAAATCACTCAAATCTGCCGTTGAACTCTAGTTTATCAGAAAATTTAATTTGCTTACCTTATCCTTTTGGTCTGTAGAAGAATTAATATCATGCTCTAGCAAATGACTCAAATCTGCCGTTGTTCTATGCTCTTCATTTTCTACAACTTTTGTACCAAAAGCTTCTTCTGGAGGCTAGTTTCCACCGATAACAAAAGTTCTTCCTTTTACGACTCTTTTTTGTGGTACGTGTTGAGGAAGCTGCTTCCCTGAACATTCTGATTTGCGACAAAAAGGCTTCATCATGTATAGTTTTTCTTACATCAATGTTATGGGAGAAACTACTACTATTACTTTCAAATATATTAAACACTAGCTGTATAGGAGGAATAGCTTTGGCAAATTGATTTAGGGGAAATTTTGAAAATCTATGTTTTGTTTTTTGTTTTTTGGAAACTTTTATCTTTCATAAATTGTTGAATAGGCGGATAACCCTACATATAGCCTTCACAATCTATAGATTTACCCCATGCTAATAGATGCTTACTAGGAACTGAACTCCCCACTTCAACTTATAATTCATATGAATAATTTCTGTTAATTGAAAAATACTTTGGGCACCAACACTAGCATAGACTCATCCAAGAATGGGATTTATATTATGTATCTCTATGTGGACTAGCAAAGCATTTAAAATATGTATGTTCATCTTCTAATTAGAAATGAAAATTAGGTTGGACTTAACACAAGGTATCTTTGTTTAAAATTTCGTTGAAGTGACAAATTTTTGCATCCTCCCAACTTTCATATCTACTATCAAGTAGAGTGACTAGATACTCAGCGTTTAGGTCATAATTGAAATTTGGACTTACGATAAAATCAGTTTGGCCTAAATGTACATAATGAAATCCTTGTTTTTTTTTTGACTTCGTTATTTCGTTGTCAACAAAAAAGGCAAGAATACTAGACAGATTCTTTTACCCTTTATATCTAATTTTACTTCTGATTGCTTAATGGATGTAGTGATTTGGGCAAAGAAACTATTTAGATTGCAGATATCTGATTTCATTACTTTTGGGAATTTTATCCTACCATAAGCTTCTACAAATGACTTCGTTTCTAATAGAGCCACTGCTTTTTTAGCAGTTTCATCTATTTCATTTACTACATAGAGTTACAAAGCCGCCATTGGATGCCTCATCAAATGTCATCAGAACGGTCTTGTCTTCTACTCTTGCCAAATTTGGCATTCATCCATTACCATCTGATTTGGACATGTATGAAAGATGATTCTTGCATGTTTTGATGATATTGGATGCCTCATCAAATGTCATCAGAACGGTCTTGTCTTCTACTCTTGCCAAATTTGGCATTCATCCATTACCATCTGATTTGGACATGTATGAAAGATGATTCTTGCATGTTTTGACGATATTGGTGTTGATGCTTAACTAGTTTCAAGTAACTTGGATTTGTGACTGATAACTATGATTGGGAAATCTTGTGGACCTAGCATCTAAGGATCTGGAGATCAATATGTAATTACAGATCCTAAAGATGGATTTAATTCTCCCTCTATTGATTGTAGATGTAAACTCTGAATTTGGTGTGCCCTAACTCAAACGAGGGAGGTTAGGGATTGCTACCCAAATTCTTTGGGGAGGTTCAGCTTCTTTAGAATGTTCATGTTTTGGGACAGCTTATGCTTAGTTGAGTTATGAATGCTGGTCAGATAATTGAAACCAAAATGTAGCAAGCATGTGGATACCTGGAATGGTGAAAGTGCACATGACAACTTGAAATATACGAAACACTGAGTATGGTGGTGCTAGTATTTGGATTCCTTAATTTGTTGTTGGTGGTCAGTGAAGCTTGTTGACTTGGCTTGTGGAATCCTTGCATTGTTGGAATATCATGATTGTAGAACTTGCTGTCCAATGCACTTGAGGAATACCCCCTTACATCTCAGTTTTCGAACCATGGTTCCTTGCTTAAGATCTTGTAGGGATTTTCTTGTAATGCTTCCCTACTTAGTCATGTTGGATGCTAGATAAAATCTACGTGGCAAAAGATGATTTATCATGAAATGGATCATGAATCTTCACAAGATGATATTGTAATGAATGATGTTGTTCCTTGTCAAAATCCAAAAAAGAAATCTAGCATTTTTAGGAAGAACAAGTACAAAGCTGTATTTGCTGGATATTATTTCTATAATGCTTCATTGTATGGGGTGAGCAATATGGTTAAAAGCTGGAACTCTTGGGTTATCGTTTTAAGAAAAGTAGGTAATCTATATTTTTATGTCATCATGTATTTGAAGAGAATAGGATTCTAATTGACTAGATAGTGAAATATCCTCTTTGATTTTGGATATTTTATTTGTATAAACACAATAGAAACCCAATATTTCATAAAAAGATTTTAGTCATGGAAGAAAATGTAACTAGAGGAACCACATTTTTTTTGGTTGGCCCTGGGGGCGGGGTGTTGGGGGTGGTGATTCTCCCCTTACAACCTGTATCGAAAATAGGAAAAGTTCAAACACATTAAACCTCCTAGCAGACCACCATTTTTCGTGGCCCATGTTGCCCCTAAAACCCAAAAATCATAGCAACAACCCTTTGACAAATCTAACAAAACAAAGATTAATGAAGGAAATGATAGGTGAATACAAGAGTAATGTGGCCTCAACTCGTGGTGGATCTCATTAAAAATATCCCATTCCTCATTTGTTTTTATAAACTCAGCCACTTGGCAAAAAGTATGATACTTTGCCAGCCTGACTTTCTTTTCTTCATTGGTCAGGCGATGTGCCTTGTTTGGGTGGTACGTGGTTGAGATTCGTTTAGTAAAATCACAAATATCATTCCAAGGCGTATAATTGTCGATCCCCAACATGATATATGAGCACTTTTTAGATTTGAGTCATGGAAGTATTTTTTTTTTTTGAGAAAATATTCGGGAGTATATTACTGACAAAATGTAGTATAGGAAATTACAAACTGTGGGTCATCAGCAATGGCCCTCATTGGGTGGGGAAAAGTCTGACACCACAATAGTCAAGCCAAAACCACAAACACCCTAGAAAAACCCACCAGGGGGATGCCCCACTCCCCCCGACTTAGGGGGGGGCACCACGAACTGGGAATGAACCGGGGGGGGGGGGGGTGCAAGCAACGTCCGCGGTCCAAAACAACACCCCCCCTAGGGGTTTGTCGGTAGCTGATGGTAGGCGCAGTGTGGGCGCCCCAGCTCATGAAGGATATCCAACTTGTTTCGGTGATCCTTCGTGTCCACGAAATTAGCGGCCTGCTGGATACCTTACATGGCCAACTCCCGCATGTTCCGGTCAGCTGGCGAAGTTCTCCCATCAGGATGGAAACGCACTGAGGTCCGGTGGATGTGGCGCTTGAGCTCATCCCAGGAGCTATCACAGTTGATGCCTAGGATGAGGTAAGGGCACCGCCCCCCTCTAAGCCATTGTCGAGCACTGTGCTCGTGTGCCTGATCGAGCTGTCGCTGTTGTTGCTTCTCTTCCTCTTGTATGCGTTCCTGTTCCGCTCGCTTAGCCTCCTCAGGCTCCCTTTGGGCAGCTTCCTCCTACAGCAGTTCTTCCCACACTTAGGCTTGGATCTCATCCACTAACTAGGCCTGGNGGGGGGGGGGGGGGGGGGGGGGGGGGGGGGGGGGGGGGGGGGGATTTTGGCCTGGTGAGGTTGGTAGTGGGCCGCCGTTCCCGCTGGGTACACCGTTTCCACGTGAAGGTTGTTGTCGGCATGGTCCAATGGTTTTCTCGGCTGGTCGAAGCCGTATGGCCAGCAGGGGACGACGATGGGTTTGGTCCCCCCCCTTTGCCCCCCACCACAAGGCTAAGATTAACCCCAAATGGTGGCTGCGTCGTTTAAGTTGAAGGGCCGCTGGGAAAAAAAGGGGAAGGTTAACCTAGCAGCCAAATTTTAGGCAACGAAGAAAGGCAAAGTGTATGCTCTGGAGCTTGGAGCCGTTGCCAGATTGGACAAAAAATCTTCCCACCAGATCTACTGCACGGGCCCAGAGACGGGGCAGAGAAGATCTGGGCACCTGTCGACTTTGTGTGTGTGGCACGGGCCCTTCAAAAAACAATTTCGTGTCCTGCAGACCGCGTGTGGAAGGTAAGATGACCTCGCTGGCGGCTTGGGCCCCCAGACAACTGGCGATAGAGGATTTCGTGATGGTAACCTTGCACCCATGAAAGTATTTGGAAATGTATGGCATTGGATTTTTGGGTTAGTCTTGGTATTTGTGATGAACAAATTTTTAAGAGAATCAAGAAACCATTTGGTATTTACCTTGGATAGGATACTCATAAAGTCATTACACTTCCTAAAATATGCAACAGTTTGCATTTTGAACATTTTCTAAAAGTGGATATTTACAATATGCTAAGGAAGATATATGGAAGAATCATGTTTTATTTGAAAGAACCTTTTTTTAATCAATGCGATCAATCCTGGCATGTTAGTTTATCAAAGGCATGCTATTTTAAATCTTATAATTGGTATAAGAATTGCAATCTTGGTTGGGTCCAAAAGGCTTGGGTAGTTCCACAAGAGTAATCAAATTTCAGTTCTAAAAATAAAACTGTTGACACTAACACTAACAACATTATTAATGAGGAAGTCAATTTGGGAAGTATAGCTGACACTAATTCTTTACCAATTATATCTTTAAATAGTCTTAATTATTTTGTTTATTATGAGAAATTAATTATTATAATTTTTCAACAATTAGTAGAATTTTGGTAAAAGGTTGAATATTCAAGAAGAGCATTTAATAGCTTTTTGTGTTTTGCCAACTGTGGACAAGTGGAGGATGGAACTTGTGACATCTTGAGGACTTTGATATTGTCCTATTGGGCAAGATTGCATGGCAAATTTATACAACAATCAAACCATGTTTCTAGGTGATAAAGATGAAATATTTGTATGGAGGGTATAATATTCTGAATGCTCCCATTAATATAAATCCATTCCTAGTTTGGAAAGGTTTTCAAACTATAAAACCTTGGTTTTCCCCGTATGCCTCTTTTCAAAATAATGTTTGGAAATGAAACAAAACACCTATCAATCAATTATAAAATGCTTATCAAATATTAAATTTGGTAATATAGGTTGTATTACCTGTTTCTTTTATTGAGAAGATTTACATCTCTCGCTTAAGGTTGTTTATAGTGAAAGCTATCATAGGAAGACTATTGACCGAAGATTAGCTTTGGAGCCAAGGTATTATATAGAATAATAATTGCACTTTATATTCAAAGGTGCTAGAGACACCAAACCATCCATTCTATCAATGTCCTTTTTTGATTTCATTATGACAACATTTTCAATTGGTCCTAGAACATGCTTAGCCATGTTCATAGAATATAGTTGATTTCATTGAGATGTGGCATTGAAGAAGAACTAAAAAGATACAGTCAACATTTGGGAAATCTAACCATGGTGTGTTTGGTAGACATTAAGGAAAGTAAAAAGACATGCGGCTTCTTCAACAAAAGTAGTATTGACTAAAATCTGTGGACAAAAGCCCTAGTTAATGCTATGGTGAAACCTAGCACATTATAGAAGGAATTTCCAATAGAAAATAAATTATAAATCTTTTGCTTAGACTAATCTTATTTTGTCATATGATTTATAGGTGTATGATATCTCTAGCATTGTGAATGATATTTATTATTCTTTGAATCAAGTATTTTAAAATCTTTATTATCAATTGTTGTTATGACCTGGCCACTATATATTCAGGGTTTGCCTTTTGCTAAAAGAGAAAGCTTTTTGTGATGCAATGTCAAAATTCAGATTTGAAATTACTATCATGAATTGATCATAAATTAGAAGGGAATGTAGAAAATAGTGGGAATGACAAGATATTGATAGAGAACTTGAAATTTAAAATTTTAAAGTGATTTAATTATCTCTAAAATTGATTGGTATGTGGAATTGAATCTATGATTTCTAGACCACAACCCATATACTTTAATCAAGTGAGCAATGCCTCACTGACTAAAAAGGTTTATCACATGGATGCTCAATGTTCATCTTGGCTAGTAGGGTCTTAGAAGGGTTTGTAGATAAGTGAAAGCCTAAATTCACAAATTCAAGATGCAAAATTAACTAGAATTGGTTTGTATCATTGGACTATTATTTTATTGTGTAACAATATAAAGCTATGTATAAAAGAATATATAAATGGAACAATGGTTGGATTGGTATTAAAGAAACATATGATCATAAGACAAATTGATGGACCAGTAATGCCCTTGGTCACATATAGTTTATTTGTTTATAGAAACTAAAAAACGTTAAAGCTGAAATTAAAAAATGGTATGATACTCATATGTTAAATTGACAAAAGAGGAATGGAGAAATACAAAAAGGTCTTCATATATTTAAGAAACTATAAGAATCAATGGTTGGTCCAAAGAAAAGGAACTATGGAAAGATAGCTGTTTGTTGATTTTTAAAAACCTTAAAATAAGGAAAGAAGATATTGGTTTTAAAGATTTAGAATTCAGAGGAGGGAGATGCTAACTCTAAATTATTTTTCACATGGTAGTATTTGACCATTGTGCTCAATAATATTACAATATCGATGAATGAAATAAAAATATATGTTTCAGCTGGAGCATGGTAAAAATATACATTCAAGGACTGACATAACGTAGACAATTGATCATAGTAAATCATCATAAAATTTGTTGGCTACCTTAATGGTTTGTTGGCTACCTTAATGGTCAGCCATCATAGATGGGATAAAGGCACAATGATAATGATGAATAAAGATAGAAATAGCTAGAGGATAAAAAAGAAATCAGTAAAATTTCAGCTAAATAATTTAAAGATTTATTTTCATCTTTAAATGGTCCAGATGAAAATTATTAAGTACTTGATAGGAATAAAGTTATAAAGGTTGATATTACATTTTTAAATAATCCTGCAACTAAGGAAATTTTTTTTAAAAAAACTATTTTTATTATTAAAACTAATAAAGCACTAGGTCCTAATGGTTTTCTTATGTATTTTGATCAGAAATATTAGAATGTTGTTACTAGGGAAATACAAAATATAATAGATGAAATTTGAAGATCTAGACATGCACTAAAATTTTTTAATTCTTTATGGATTACTTTAATTCCAAAGAAGCAAAGTGCTTTATCCATCTCTGATTTTAGACATAAAAGTTTGTGTAATGTTCTTTATAAAATTGTTTCTAAAGTTTTAGGAGTGATTAAAAATTGTCATGCCATCCACTATTTGTGATTGCCAAATAAGATTTGGGAAAGGTAGAAATTTTAGATGAGATTATTGTTGTTCATGAAATTTTTCATTTAGTTTCAAAACAAAATAGAGGTTTATGTGGGCTTAATCAAAGCTTATGATTATGTTTCATGGAGATTTTTGGATGCATATTACAATTTCTTGATCATTAGTGTTTGATGCATTAACCATTTTTAGTATTGTTTAACGGGTAATTGCTAGAAAGGATTTATAGAAGCAATGGGTTAAGACAAGGAGATTCTATATCACTTTTCCTTTTTATTATGGTAGTTGGAGCTTTAAAATTCTGGATTAAAGGGAAAGATTAAGGGAATCATACTAGCTTGTGGTTTGTCTTATTTTATATATGTACAATTTGATGATGACGCTTTTATCTTTCTAGTAGTTAGAGAAGGATGCATTCAAATTGTTAAAGAGGTGTTCAATAATTTTATGTGCGTTTTTTGATAAAAGTGTTTTGTTTTATTTTTATCTTTTAAACATAAAAAAATGTTTTAAATATAGTGGGTGAGGTTTCTAAGCAAATGTTTGGGTATACCTTTTATTTCTAGGAAGAAAGTTATAGTTGTGGATTGGGGTTATTGAAAGGATGGCTCAGAGATTAGTTGGTTGACAAGGAAGCTTCTTGTTAAGGTTGGAAGAGCACAAATAATTTGTAGTTTTCTTCAATCTATACCATTGCGCTTAATGTCGTGGCTTTGGATCCCAAAGGAGTTTGTAAAACAAGTTGAAAAATTAGAACATAAATTTTTGGGAGGATTCTAAGGAAGGAAAAAATTCATTGACTAGATTGTGATATAGTTTGTTACCCATGAAAATGTGATGACCTTGGACTTACAAATTACATTATTTGCATATGGTTCTTTCGGGAAAGTTAGCTTGGAGAATTATGAACAAAGATACCTTTTGGATTAATGTGATAAAGATTAAATGTTTGAACCATATAGGGGATTTTCTAAAAGGACTGGATATCATAGGTGCATCCACAATATGGGTAGGACTTGAAAAAGTATGTACATTACTGAAAAATTAGTACATGGATGAAGCTTGGTGATGGGAAAATAAGTATTTGTATAAAGTTTATAGGCTTATTATACTTTATGCATAGATAAAGTAGATGAAGTGATTCATTAGAAGAAACGGGAAAATTTTAATGAGTAATATTTCTATAAGCATGCTTGTGAAGATGGTAGTCATATCTTTTTCAGTTGGTTTACAATTGCTTATTTTTGAAATAGAGATTGCAAAGCTACAAGTCAATATTTTATCATATTTAAATTTTTACGGGAACTTACAATAGCTTTGTCTTGGAGTAGTGGAATTTGGTGCATTAGTAAAATTCAGAGTGCTTTGCTCTTACATATGATCTTTTGAGTTTGAAAAGAGAGAAATTGAAGAACTTTTGAAGGAGAATGTGATATATAAAATAGGACTTTATTACCTAAGTTGTTGAGGCTTACATAATTATAATTAAAAAACGGACCTTGATTATAAAGTAATTAATAATAGCTAAATATTGAAACATAGGCAAAATGTCTACAAACATCTTAAGAATCTCACGTTAACAGCTCATTGGATAACAGAAGGTAACAACAATGGTATAGAATACTCATGGTTAATAGTATAACATAATAAAAATTTACTTGTCACATAATACTGGGATTCAGAAACAACAAGATAACTGTAGGACTCTAATACTCATATTCTTTACAACTATAGGTAATGCGGTAGATGGTGTGTGGATGTATGTCCACCATTGTTTTTGAAGTTCTTTTATATCATTCAGGAGGTTAGTGGACATGACTTCATACAAAACAACACGTTGCTTTGTAACATACTTAACTATGTAAACTATCTAACGGCTATCCATCTTCTTAACATAACATGATACACTGAGGTTGTTAAATAACTCAATTTGTAACAAGGGCCTCTAGAAATAATGGATTCAAACTTGTTATGAATACACAGCAAAGCATGTACATGAGATCCCTAGTCTAATATATATAGTTGGCAAGGAAACATTCTAATCAATTTAGGAAAGCATTTTGATGCACATGGGTCATACAACGCATGAACAATCAATGCATACTAGCAACCTCATAAACAATATGACATTTCAGTTCCATCTCTACTGAACATTCCTTTTGTTTGTACCTTTAGTAAGTGTTAAATTAGCGTATAGTATATACTTGGTCAATGCATTTACACAGTAATATACAACAACCTGCATCAACACAACTTAGATTAATCATAAAGAAGGATCATAGGTCATTCATCCAATCACCAATGCATTATTTAACCAATCACCAACACAACTTAGATTGATCATGAAGCTAGCAATGAATTTGTAGGAATCTAATCATTGCATCATGCATCAAATTATGATTTCATGCTAGCATTGCTCATGGCCTAGATGATTCGTAAACAATTTGAATATTGCCTAGCAGGTATACATAACATAACATAGAAACAATGCACACAATGAGTGCTATTCATCATACAAGTCATGAAAACATCAACAACGTTCAAATCTGTCACAATTATGAAATTATAGATAGATTGACAAATCAGCATCAAATCATACAATTCATGGGCACTAGCACAATAACACTACTTAAATCCATCACAATTACCAAATCATAGATAGACTGACAAATCCACACCAAATCATACAATTTGCGAGCACAAGTGCATCAACATCACCTAAAGTCATCACCGTAGTCAAGTCATATATAGTTCTACAAATCAACACCAAACCCCACATACTGTCACAACAAAATACATTCACAAGCACTTTCACAAACATCAAGACAAAAACCTAAAAATGAGTGTATTGTTACACCAGTCAGTTTTGCCCAACTTAAACACATATCTTGAATTTTGTTTGCTTTGAATTCACTGTAATTGGATTTGAACTTATAACCGAACTGTTAGGCAGCAAAGCCTATTGACTAGGTTGTTACATCCACAAGGATGTTGTAACCTAAAATAATTTTTAAACGAAAGACTGTTCCTATTTCTTGATTTATGAAACAGGTCGAATGCATAACATTGAAAACACAATAGGCTATTAGCTCCATGCCTTTAGCAATGACATGCGCTTGTATTGGCCATGAATGTTGTCTTTATTTGTCAGCCATGAATGTTATCTTTATTTATTGGAATTTTATATCACATTAATTGTTTCCTTGTTTAGCAGAGAAGATGTAAAATTTGTTTGTTTGTTTTTTTTTTTTTGGTTTTCATTTATATCTAAGATGTTTGCATATGATTTGAAAGCAAATTAGAATTATGTTTGAAATGTTCTTGATTCAGAAGCATGACCAGGTTATTGGCAGATGAATTGTCACAAATAACAACAATGTTTGATTTCACATTATTTATCATGTTCTTCAAATTCTATTTTGATGTTCATTTATCAAAAATTGAGATGCTAATTACTAATGGATTACACATTTATTCAGCTTTTGCACAAATTTTCAAAAGATCTGGTAGCAGTGAAACGGGGTCAAATTCTTTGCTTTTACATGGGTCGAGCTGACTTGTCTCTCCAACTTGTGGAAGAGGTATTTTATGTTTTCAAAGTGAAAATTTTGTGCTGCCAATTAACTGATTGCCAACCCATTTATCAGTATTTTTCATGCTCTTTTAGCACATCTTTTAAATATTTGTAAGGCCTCTATTTTCATGTGAACTGCTGATGTCACCTTGTTTGTTATTATGATATTTTAATCTACCCATTTTTATCTGTATCTTGTTTCACTCTTTTAGCGCATTTTTTAATACATTCTGAAGGCTTTAGTTTCATGTGAACTGCATATGCTAGGTGCTTCTACTCTTATTTGTTATTATGATATCTTAATGTTTAGTGGTCAGATTTGACAAACCATATTTTTATGGATATCTGCTAGATAAATTCATTGCTTTCATGTTCTAATTTTATTATTAAAGTTGAAATTATAAAATCATGTACACAAGTAAAAAATGAAAATGTGAGATCTCTGTCATTAATCTGAAATGTCGTTCTGATGGTCTTGAACTTAAAATTGCCAGGTTCATCTTTCGAATATTGGGGAGAAATACATTCATGGAATGCTTTCATTTGCCCTTTTGGAGGTCGGCAGAATGAAGGATGCTAAACACGCAGCAATGAGAGGCTTGTCACTTAAAAATGATGATCCATGGTGTCAGCATGCAGTGTGTGCTATGCTATATGCCTGAGCTAAACTGTTAAATTTTCATTAAACCAAATTATTAAAGGCATTTTTACATTTAAGTTTCTAATCAAAACATATCCTTGGTTTTGACAGCTTTGCCATGTTCTTCAGCATGAATGCCGCTTTAAAGAGGCTACGTGTTTTATGGAAAAATGTTCAGATACATGGAATTCTTGCAGGACATTCATGTTGCATGTTTACCTTTCAAAATTTTTGAATGTAATGTATTTGTTTCTGCGAAATTTTAGAAAGGGGTCCTAAAGCACAACGCCCCAACTTTGTTATTGCAGGTATGTTCATAATTGGTGGCATGTAGCCTCATGTTATCTGGAAGGGAACGCAGATTTGAACATAGTGCTTAGTATCTATGACAATCGTTTAGTTCCATTTCTGAAGAAAGATAATACTGATGCTTCAGAGGTTGAATTTGTTGTGTAATAGTGATTATATACTTAGTGCACTTAACCACTATCCGGTTGCACTTTGCCTTTTTGTTGAGAAAATTTTCTTTTTCTAGCATAATATTGATTTTCTTGCACTGCTATGTTTTTTTCCTGTGTCACAGGTTTATTTGAATGCATTAGGTTTGCTGCTAAATCTTCAAGTGCGTGGACATACTGACATTATTAATGATAAAGTTCACAACATTGCACAAGATCTTTTAGATAAAGTAAGCGATTCAGTAATTTGTCTTAAAAAAGTATGATCGACATATACATTCAGTTACTAAAAAAATCTTTTACGCTCTATTTACAGCAGAATTGAGGAAAAATGATAATGTGTAGATGCATATACAGTATCCTGCCATCTATTATTTCCTTCAGACCATTTCACTGTTTAGATTGCTAGTGTTTAAGTTGAATTGGGTTCCTTTGAAAGTAGGTTGAATCAGATATTCCACAAATAATTGGTGAAATGTTGGATCAAGATTGAGCAATATAAAAAATTTATTATTTTTATAATATAAAAATTTCACCTATAATTTGTCTAAATTATTTTTTTGAGAAAAGTTTGGGCAGATATATTATGGACAGACAATCCTGTACAAAAGCTGGGGAGGGAAGATCAGCACTCCTGCAATCAAAAAGAGGGGCCTGGGGGGTCAGGAACCCTCCAAATATGAAAACAGGAACAGAGGACTAGGACAAAAAACATCGAGAAAAGGACTGAAGGAACATTGAAAATTGCCACAAGGCCCACAGAACCAACAGAGACCACTGATAAAAGACAAAAGCGACAACTCATCATCTTGGGAAGGGAAGTGACTTGCAATTGAAGACAGGCCTTTCTTGATTGTGGACCCTATCCATGATATTTTCTTCAAGCTTTGATCTAATAAAGTTGGAGGCCTTTTGAAGCCTCTGAAAATCTGGCGGTCTTTCTTTCTTAGCCCAGGAGATTCAAAAACATTGAGCTTCACCTGGGAGGTTCTCCTATGGATGCGAAGCTCAACGTATGGGCATTTTCCCCATCAGAACCTGACTCTTGCATTATTTTCCGGGTGTTCAAGAAAGCACCGCTAGATCTCCTTTTTTTCTTGCTCCTCCTGAAACTCTCGCATGCTCTTGTTGTGCCTCCTGTTTGGCCCAAATCTCCTCCTCTTTGTGCTTGTTCTCAGTCTCCTCTCTCAGGATCTCCTATTGCCTAAGCTCCTTCTCTTGTCTTATATGTTCTTTCTCAGCTTCTTCCTTGAGTTGGTTGATTTGCCTGCAGATCTTTGCATGCTCAATCTATTGCCATTGCCGAACTGCACATTTTTGTACGTCTAAAGGACATTTGATTCCCTCACTATCTAACAAAGAACTGCATTCCCTGCAATTCCTTTTCCCATTGCAACTATGGCAGCAAGCCATCCCAACTGATTGTGGTGACCATTCCCCAAAACTTGTCATCATTTTGAAAGGGTGCAGAATCAGGCTCGAAGATGAGGATAACCTACATTGCAGCTATTACCTCCTGCCACAAATGTAAAGCAGAACTTGAGATGGTGCATGGAGAGGGCAAAGGAGTTGAAGTAAACACGTGTTGATTCTAGGATTTTCAAATTGTCTATGCCACAATAATATTCATAGAATGCCTTGTAATATGATAAATGTCTCACACTTTCCTATAGGCCACATCTGTCAGCTAAAGGGACATGAGAAAAATCATATGTTCAGCAGTCTTTGGCATGTTCCAATGGCATAGTACATAGGAATTATCAAGTAACATGGCCCAATTCCATAAAAACACTTTGGTGCGGATTGCATTCTTATTAAGTAAATGGTTGAACATTTTAATTTTCTTTAGAACTCTATCCTTCCACATAACAGTCCATCACTGTACTGGTCCCTACTTCGCCAACAAAAACTTCTTGGTAGAACATGGGTATGAGAGGTTAAATTGACTAATCATATCATGGTGAAGATAAATACTTTTACAAATATCATAGTCTCCAATCTGATAGGTCCATTGATGATATTTTATTCTCAAAATTTGCACCCACATAATGTCCTCATTATTAAGAAGTTGTTTGATTAGGGTATAATGCTTGGTCAATATGCAGTGTTCAAACTTTGGGATGCCTAACTCCCTCTTGTGTTTGGGCCTGAAAATCTGTCCCACCTAAGTACATGTGTCTTTGGGCCATCCTTGCCCGTAAACCACACAAAACATTTAATACTAGAGTTGATTTTCTTCATGACCATTTTTCAAGGTTTGCATATGGAGGCAACATATATGCTTATGGTAGCTAGATCCAAACTTGCCAGGATGCTCCTTGGTTTGCAACTCAAGAATCTAGAAGTTCAATATTCAACTCTTTTCTAAATCTTTTGAATTAGATGGCCCCAAGTAGTTGTTTTCCCCCAATAGTAAAGTGGGATACCAAGATAGGAGTTAGTAGGGGCCTTGGTTCCCATTCCCAGTAATCTACAAATATTACCTTTCATGAAAGTTGTGGTTTGAGGGACTGTGATTTGGAGTGATGGTAAGGTGCTTGTTTCACAAGTCAAAGACTTGTGTTTGAGCTTGGGCACAACCACTTGAAGAGGTTAGGCTTTTTCTTCTCTACCAACCCTCCTGGGACCCCACTTAGCAGGATGAGCACTATGGCTCTGGGTGATGATCCTTTTATAAGAGTGGTGGTTTTAAGAAAGAAGGCATTTGATTTACCTCAGTTTATTGCAAGTCCCAATTCCTTTTCCATTCTATCCAAGGCCTTTTTGATATCCTTGGCCTCGAGCACTATGGCCTTGGTAGTGGTGATGGTATTATCATCTACATAGTGATTGTTGAGGCTAGTAATTCTCTCCACTTCAAGTCCTTTGATACCTTCAGAATGACAGTAAGTTGACATAGTATCCATAGCAAGGATAATAAGATAGGATGAGAGGTTATCTTCTTGACATGAGGGGAGAAGAACTCCCTAAACTTCCTGTTAATTTTTTTTAAACATGCTTTTGTCTTTTGGATGTGCAAACATAGGTTGACAAATTTTCTATCGAACCATAATTTCCTACAAAGTGTCCTAGCTAAGAGAATCATAATCTTTAGCTATGCCAAGTTTAAGAAACATACTGGGGATTAAATGAATTCTCCAGTATGTCAAGTTTAAGATATGGTATCAGTTTTGCTGCCTTCAATTTTGCTTATGTCAATGAATAAATGAATTCTAATTTTCTAATGACTCACTGAAAGTTTTGAACAGTACCCTAGAATAAATTTTAATGCTTTCCAAGCATAATTCTTGATTCTCTAATATTCTAATAGCAATAAGAGGCAAGTAAAATGAATCATGTTTAACTGCCACAAAACATGATATTCAAATTTTAATTTCAACCAATACTGATTTTCTGAAATAAGAGGCAATCATGAAAAACAAATAACCTCCTGTAAAAATCTATATAGGATTCTTCTAATATGGTGTACAGATTTGTGTTGTCCTTATTTTTTGAAACCATAAAATATATCTAACTTTGTTCATTAACAAATCTGATCAACCAAACAGTATGTTTGCTTTTACGAAGAAAAGTATATGTCTTTGCAACGAAGGACCTTGATAAGATGTGGAAAATTTTGTGGACGTGTAACAATGGGAAGACAGCCTCAGGAAAATAAACCAGCACTATCTGGAATGCCAACAATAGTAGGGATCAAGAAATTAACATCGGTAGAAATAAATTGAGCAGAGAAAAGGGGTTGGGCTTTAATTGTGATGCAAACTTCTCCTGGGTACTAGTGCAAGGGAGGGCAACTGAATCTAATGATCATAGTAGGGTTTTGCCTTTTGGAAATTTGTAGGTTGTGACATGCTTACGATGAAAACTAGCAAAATTGAGTCAGATTGTTGCAAGAAAGGTGGATCCTTGTGAAGTGCAATTATTCTGTTCCAATTCATGAATGCTTGTGATCCGTAGTATGCAAGGAGACATGATTTCTGCTATTGACGTGATACATCAGCCCCGCCTGTTACGTACGCCCCCACCTACTGGAGTGTTATAAGTATATGGTTTCTAGTAGAAGCAGAAGAGAAGACAATGAAGGATAACAATAGAGAGGAAGAAGTGCTTGAAGGAGAAATCTCATTACATGCCCTATCTGGATTGTCTGCTCGAGCAGCAATGAGAGTAGAGGGAAAGATTTAAAATAGGGAGGTGGCTATACTAATTGATAGCAAGGCATTACACAATTTCATAACCCTAATGGTTGGTTAAAATTTCAAGGTTATCAGTGCAACCAACTATTTACTTGGTACAAGTTATAGCTGGGAATTGACTCTCTTATGTGGGACTATGTAAGGATGTGCAAATAGATATTCAAGGGGTTAAGTTTGTCAGATGTTTATCTGCTGAAAATGTTAGGGGTAGATGTAGTGCCGGGTGTGTAATGGCGACAACAGCTTTGGCTATGGTCGCAAAGTCATGACCATTGAGTTTAGCGTGTGTGGCCAACAATACATGTTACTAGGCGAAGACAATTTGGCAGTAAGACGGGATACATTGAGGTCCATGCAGAAGCTACTTGAAGAAAATGTCTTGGACATGATCATGGAGATGCTTTCTAACCAAGTAACAAAATCTCAACTCAGTCTTGAAGTTCCAAAGGCTTTATCATCTTTGCATCAATAATATGATTTTGTGTTTGTCCTCCCACATGGACTGATCTTTGCATGAAGTTTTGATCATTCCATCTAGATTATGAGTGAGGCAGGGCTAGTAGATATTAGATCCTATGGTTTCCCTTGTGCAAAAAAATGAAATTAAGTGGATTCTAAACGGAATGTTGGAGGGTGGGATCATTCAATCTAGCACAAGTCCATTTTCTAGTCCTGTTTTGGTATTCAAGAAAAAAGATGGAACTTGAAAGTAATGTTTTGATAATTGTCCCCTCACTTAAATCATGATGAAGGACAAGTTTCCAATTCCTGTTATAGGTGAGCTGTTAGATGAGCTGAATGGTACTAGGTATTTTTCCAAGTTGGATTTGAAATCTGGCTATCATGAAATCAGGGTCAGACCAAAAGATGTTCTTAAAATTGCAATTCAAACTCATGAAGGTCATTATGAATTTTTAGTGATACCATTTGGACTTTCTAACACACCTTCCACTCTTCAGGCTTTTTATGAATGACATTTTTAAGCGTCATCTTTGGAAATTGGTCGTCTTCTTCAATGATATTTTGGTGTACGATGCAACTAGGGGAGAGCACTTGGAGCATTTAAGGGTGGTGTGTTGCTGAAAACTCATAGTTTGTATGCTAACTATGCAAAATGTTTTTTTTTTATAATGCTCGGGATTGTATTACTGAAAAATTATAGTACAAGAGTATACAAAATGAGGGTCATCAGAAATGGCCTGCGGAGAGGGTGGGGGGGGGTGGAGACCCCCAAACAAAAGAAATCCGACACCACAAATGACAAAGTGCACCCCCCCCAACAAAACCCGGGGGGGGGGGGGGGGGGGGGGGGGGGTGGAGACCCCCAAACAAAAGAAATCCGACACCACAAATGACAAAGTGCACCCCCCCCAACAAAACCCGGGGGGGGGGGGGGGGGGGGGGGGGTGGAGACCCCCAAACAAAAGAAATCCGACACCACAAATGACAAAGTGCACCCCCCCCAACAAAACCCGGGGGGGGGGGGGGGGGGGGGGGGGCAAGCCCTGCCCTCGACCCCTAGGGGCGAGTTGGCAACCTACGACAGGCATAGTACGGGCATTCCAACTCATGGAGCAGATCCAAAGTGTTGCAGTGATCCTCGGTGTCCATGAAATTTGCTGCCTGCTAGATACCCTGCATAGCGGACTCCCTCCTGCTCCGGTCCGCCGGCGAATCCCTTGTGTCCGGATGGAAGCACACCGAGGTTCGACAGATATGTCTCCGGAGTTCCCCCTAGGAGCTCTCACAACTGATGCCCAAGATGAGGTACGGGCATCCCCCCCCCCGAGCCATTGCCGGGCATTGTGCTCGTGTGCCCGATCAAGCTGTCTTTGCCTCTGCTCCTCCTCCTGTAAATGCTCCTGCTCTGCCCTCTCCTCCTCCTCTTGCGCTCTACGGGCCGCATCCTCCTGCCTCAACTCCTCTCGCACTTGGGCCTGGACCTCATTAACTAACCAAGCCCAAGCGGCCTCCGCCATTAGCTTGTGCTGTCTCATCCGCTCTTGTTCTCGCTTGTGGAATTGGGCTTCTAGGTCGGCCCGCGCCTAAGCAAGGGCCTCGTGCCATTTGGCCTCCCACTCATGCCGCTCCGCCTCCTGCGCATTGGCCATGGCTCTCTGCTCGACCTGTCGCAGTTCTTCGTCCCAGTTTGTGCGGTCGCTGGAGGAATCCGGTAAGGGGGAAGCCGACCTGATGAGGCTAGCAGGGAGGCGTCGCTCCTGTTGGGAGCGTCGCCCTTGTGTGAAGGTTGTCGCAGGTAGGGTCCAACGGGTCCCTCGGCTAGGCGAAATCGAGAGGTCAGGGCGGGCAGGCAGGGGCAACCCCCCGCGGGGGGGCCGAGGACAATGAGCCAGGTGCCCCCCAGCCCCCCTCCACAAGGCCAGGATCAACCCCGAATGGCGGCCGCGTTGCTTGAGACGAAGGGCCTCCAGGAAAAAAATGTGGGAGGTTAACCTGGAGGCCTAACTTTAAACACCGCATAAAGACAAAGTGCAGACCCTGAAGCTTGGACTCGTTGCCAGATTGGACAAAAAAGCGGTCCACCAGATTAGCCGCTTGGGCCCAGAGATGAGGGAGGGAAGATCTGGGAACTTGTCAGATTTGTGTGCGTGGCATGGGCCCGTCAAAGAAAAGCTCAACATCCTGCAGGCCACGGGTGGTTGGCAGAACGATTTCTCCAGCGGCCTGGGTCCTCAGACAGCTGGCAATAGTAGATTCGGTGACGCGAATCTCGTGTCCTGGGAAGACGGTCCAGTCGTTGTCCCAGTTAGCGAAAAAGGTGTCATCCGCCAGATCTGGGTCGCCGACTAGTTGTTGCAGCGGGGCAGATCAGCCGCACTGGGTAACCAATTGCCAGAGGTCCTCATCCTCCCGGAAGACAGCGTAGTCTGGCTTGAATGTCGGCGTCACACCCATAGCTGCCTTGATTTTGCTCCACGTGTGGCGGGTCTGAGAAATTAGTCGTGGGGGGGGGGAGCTTGTCTTGACGAAATACTGTGCGGTTTCTTGCCTTCCACGCCACCCATAAAAGTAGCGTGGCCCAAGAATCGCCGGTGAGCTGCATCAGGGGGGGTGAGGGGCGGCGCCAAGTGGCACGCATGTAGTTGCACTTAGCCGTAAAGTGTCTAACTGTCTTGGGCGTGGTGCCGCAGCAAGGATAGGTGTCGTCCTGCATGATGTTGCGCCTGCAGAGAACGGCGCGCACAAGGAGCACGTTAGACCGTATGAGCCAGAGGAAGAATTTAATTTTTTCGGGGAGCCGCCCTCGCCAGATCTATTGCCAACCGACCTCCAACGGATATTTGGTTGCCAGTAGGGCGCGCGGCTCAAGGCCCACCCACCCCTTGGTCAGCATCACCCATGCGTGCTGGCAAATCATCTGCTAGGGTCGCGAGGCATGCGGCCTGGCCTCTTACTGCAGGTATTTCACATTAATGATCAGGGCCCACTGACTCGGTTCCCCATGCGGGCGGGTAAGGCGGTGCAGGATGCAAGGCTTCCCAGCTGAGCGTATCGTATGCCTTGGTGATATCAAGTTTTAGACAGAGGTCGGGGAAGCCCGAAGATCGAAGGGAGTGCAACACCTCCTGTATGAGGAGAACCTGATCCTGAAGGGTCCTACCCTGCACGAAGCCAGCCTAATTGATTCCCACCAGTTTGGGCATAAGAGGCTTGAGTCGGTTGACCAGGAGCTTGGAGAAGATCTGGATGAGGACATTGCAAACACCAATGGGACGGAAGTGCTTCGGGCGGTGTGCGTTAGTTTGCTTGGGGATGCACACGATGCGAGAGCAGTTGAGCTCCCTTCGTACCTGCCTCCTGGCCAGCATGAGATTGAAAGCATCCAGGACATTGGGCCCCACAATATCCAAAAAAGTCTTGAAGAATTCAAGGGACTATCCGTCAGGTCCAGGTGCTTTCCCTCTCGGCATGTTGTTGATAGTGGCGTTGAGTTCTAGCCAAGAGAAGGGGGACCAACAGTGGCCTGTTGTCCTCTTCGTGTAGCACCCTTGCCACGTGGACCGAGAGGGGCTAGGTAGGCCGCTTGGTCCAAATTCTCCCCCAATATTGTGACATCTCATTGGTGATCCCCTGCAGGTCATCGATAACTTCGCCTGCTTGGGTTCGTAGGCAACGGGGCTGGCCCCCACCCCGAGTTTTGGCCATGGCGAAGAAAAATCTTGTTTGCATGTCCCCCTCTTGGAGCCATCTGACCCGGGAGCATTGTCGCCAGTACGTTTCCTCCTCCAGGTCAAGGTTTTGGAGTCGACGTAAGAGATGCAGCTCCTCCAGATGCAAGTCCTCCCTTGCCTCCTGCTGGGCCTGGAGTTGACCGAGCTGATCCCGAACCGCCCGTTGACCTGACCTAAAGGAAAACTTGTCCTCCACTGGGAGGGCCTAGATGGCCCACTTTAGATGGAGCAGGGCCTCTTTGAGGAAATTTCAGGGGTCATCGTGGTCAGGTTGATGACCTGCCCAGATATCCTCAACCAAAGGCCGCAGCCACGACTTGGAAAGCCATGTGGCCTCGAAGCGGAAGGGGCGTGGGGCTTGGGGCTTATCTGGTCCAAAGGAAACGACCAACGAGCAGTGATCGAAGGCGATTCTTTCCTGCCTTGATACGTGCACGGTGGAGCGGAGGAGGAGGTTGGAGCTGATGCAAAATGTTTGTTTGGGAAGATAAATCTAATATTTGGGTATGTCGTTTCTGTAGAGGAGGTGGAAACAAATCAGGAGAAAGTTCTAGCATGGAGTCGTGTTATGTGCTTGCTATTGTGCATGAGTTGCAGGGGTTTTTGGGTCCCATAGGCTATTATCGGTTCTTTATATGAGATTACCATGAGATCAGCTGACCAATAACACATTTTTTGAAGAAAGGAGGTTTTTATCATGGAAGAGAAGCTCAATAGGCATTTGAACACTCAAAAGTTGCAATGAAAACCACACCTATGCTAGCGCTATGTTATTTCTCTAAGTCATTTGTGATTGAGTGGGATGCTTCCGGAAGAGGGTTAGTGGTTATTGTATTTTTATTTTTTAATACAGGAAAGAGCGATAGCCTATTTCAGCAAGGCTTTCTCTGGCAAATCATTGGCTATGCCACTTATGAGTGAGAATTAATGGAAATAGTACAGACAGTTCAGAAATGGAGGCCGTTCCTCCTAGGTAGGAAAGTTTTAGATCAAGATAGAAAATAAAATTCTAACGTACCTATTGGAGCAAGGTGTAGCTATCATAAAGCAACAATATGGGTAGTCAAATTGCTCGGATATGACTATGAGACTATGTTCAAGGCTAAAAGGGAAAATTCTGTCCTAGATGCACTTTCAAGGAAAGGAAATTGTTGTCTATTTTTGATAAAATGAACCCAGATCATGATAGCGTATACGACTTTTAGTTAAATCATGGTAATTTGCTGCACTAAGGGTGACTGGTCTTGCCTACTCACTTCAAAAAAGGTCACAATTGCTCTGAGAGTTCCATGCAGCCCTTGTGCGAGGACATGTTGGATGCTTGAAAACATATAGGTGAACATCACAAAATGTATATTGGAGAGGAATGAAGAAAGACATAAAATTGGATGTAGCAGAGTGTGATGTTTTCCAGCCGAACAAGTATGAGACTCTTTCTCCAACAGGATTTTTGCAGCCACATTTTAGAAAGGTTATGGGAAGATATCTCATCAAGCAATGGAAATTTACAGATGGTTTGCTCAAGTTCCAAGGGTATGATTCAATCCTGGTTTTAGATTGGCTTATCAAATCTACCCATTTCTATCCTCTTGTTGATTCTCTTATGCAGCCAAGACAATTGCTGAAGTCTTCTCTATGGAAGTTGGAAGACATCACAATGTGCCCAAATGTAATGTTAGTCATAAGGATTCCATTTTTCTAAGTCATTTTTGGACTGACCTCTTCAAAATGCAAGGTACATCATTAAAAATGGGTACTACATGCCATTATCAAATAATTTTTAACATCCCATCCTACCACACCTAGCTAGGATGAAGTGATGCCTAGGATTGCTAGTAATAACACAACAAAAGCCTATCAAACCGAAAATCAGCGGTGCATGAAAACACATTAAGAATAAACTACTTGAGATATATATATCTTGCACAATCAAATTATACACATAAATTTATAAGACTGCATGTCATTAGATAACCAAAAGTTTGTTCTACTCTCACATAATACAAATCATAAACACCATATACATAGCAATACAATGAGGATCATGCAAGTAGGAATTGTCCATAGAAAACTATGCATAAAGCTATACTTGAATTAGTTCCCGAAGACATCCCTCTCCTTAGCTCTCTCAGTGCTTTCCTGCACCCTTGTTGCCTTCACTTGTAACTAAATAAAGTTAGTATAAAACCTAGTGGGAAGCCTTTACAATTCCCTTGTTAGATGGTTAAGTTTTGCATTGGAGAGGAATGGGGTACAAGGCAACCTTCATCAATAGTTAGTCTTGCACAGTCTCTAAGCAACACATGCACATATGATATCACACATAGTACTGACATAATCCCTACTAAAATGAATAGATAGCTAACACATAGTCATATATATAATCACCATTGGGCATAATCAATCATATATCCACTGCACCACATTGCATGCATCTCCACTATCATGCTCATGTATTCATATCCACATTATACCATTAAGCATCACATGGACCACATAATTATAGACTGGCCACAAGATATATTAACATTACTATGACTCACAACGTGATACTATCATATACACATAACCCATGTGGTTGCTAGAACAATATATACACATAACTCATGTGGTTGCTATACTACTAAATACATATAACCCATGTGGTTCTAGTATATTTGTGCTTAGTGTAGCATGTGAAATGTTACCATGAGTACTCATAATCAATCATTTGCTTGTAGGTCTTTTATTAATATTTTATTTATCTAATTGATGCTAGGGTTCATCAACTTGTGACTTGCAACCACTAGCCTTTTGGAGGATTGGCTATTGGGATGTACACACCTATGCCACATACCAGCAATAGGGACGAGCATACCTATGCTCTCCCACTATCAAGATGAAGCTTGAGATAGAAGCCTCACTAATGCATCACATCACAGTGAGGGTCAATCCATAACTACCTCCAAGGTACTTCATCACCCATCGGTCCACACCTTTTTGTTAGCACCACCTGCCAACGATTGTTACAAGCGTTGTTGTGAAGACTTGTACCCATCTAGGCTAGCCTAAGCCATCACATGTTACAAGCCCAACATATCCACAGCAAACACAACACAACCACATATATCCACATTGAAAAGTCACACTCACTTCATGAAGACAATACCATAGCATGACCTAACAAAAATCTCTTGCCACAAACATGTTCCTTGAACTACATATAATCTCATAAGAATGACCACTAATGTAACCTTCAAAATGATAGACGTGAAAAGATATAATAAAATCTATAATTGGAAAGTACGTAAGAAGATGATCCCAACAATGCCCATTTCACCTTAATTAGACTTTTTCGTTTTGGAAAAATGATTGAGAGATTTTATTCCAAAAAAAAAATGTACAAATGTACACAAAGGTCACTGACCCAAGTCTGCAAACCCAACAATGTGACACAATGGTCACTTGCAATGTTTGCTGTGAGTTCCCATGTGCCTGCAGAGCGCAACCCCGTCTAATTACCCAAAAAATCTCAACCCAAGGTCTCAACCCATCCTCAAGAGGATAGGGGGGACCAAAAATAACAACCACCCACCCTTGAAGGGCTAGGAGCCCCCTCTGCCCTCGGCGAGGCTATGCACTATTTGACCTCATTAGGCCTTGAGGCATTGCATTCGGCAGTCTCTGCTAACCGTGACCCGAACCCCAGACTCTCAACTGCAGTTGAGGTCTTTAATGCGTCTGTGCCATCCACAACCTACTGCATTGTTGTCCCTAGCCCAAGTGTCAATCTCTGGTTCTTTGCTCTAAGCTGTGCCAGTCCTATCTAGTGCTTTGTGATCACTGCTTCCATCCACCTAAGGTCTTGCAAGCGTGAGGCATTTTCTTCCCTTTGGGCCTCCTGCCTCATGTCCTCCCACCAAAGCTGCCACCATGTGCACTTCAACTGCGCTTGCTTGGCAGCCAGTTGGCATTTGTCCAACAACGTTTGACCTCTGGCACTTCATTCTTGTGCCAACTCCATGGTTGAGGATAGACTTGGAGCTTCAGTGTCTTCCAACTTGGGACCCCAACGGTTCTGTGCTTGCACCCTGTGGTGCCACCGTTGTTGGTACACAAGAATTGGCACTAGGTGAGCAATTGGCACCCCCCACACCAGAGCGCAAGGATCACCCTTGGGTGCTGCCCTGGCCACCCCCTTCGAAGGGATTCCTAGAAACATTGGGGTAAGTTAATTGGGGAACCTTGTCGAATATGCTTGAGAAAGGTGAAATGCACCCCCACCAGTTTGTGGGGGTTTTTGAACTGTACAAAGTATTGCTTCACCATGAGTGCTGCATCCTTCCAGACCCCTTGCAATTTAGATTTTTGGATGTGTCTGCAAGCAGTCCAGGGAATGGGTCCTAGGAAGAACTCTATTGTGTTTGTTTGAGCCATTGCGACTGGTGCCACGATCTCCTTAGCCACCTCCACTCCCAGCGTTGCAGCCAGTGCCTACATTGTGACCTCTATCGTTCTGCCCCTGTACTGCATAGCATCTCCCACCCAATTGTTGTAGAACTGTTGTGTGGGCAAGTTCGGTTCACCTTCCAAGCATTTGAGCATCTCCATCCACCCCATCCTTTCAACCAACAACCATAACTTGGGTAGACAAGAAAATTTCGTCCATGATGACTTAAATAGCAGTCATTGTTCCATAGCCTTCATGGCCTTTGTCCACATTGCACGTGCTTCTTTCACCACTGCTGTGGCTGTAGGACGTAGCTATCCTTGAAAAATCAGAGACTTCCTACGTTTCCAATAGACCCACAACGTGGCAAGTTGTATAGAGTCCTCGTGGAACCCCGTGGTGGGAGAGAGATTTGCAACCAGCGACACTTCTTGAGAGAACCAACACCCATAAATAAGATGGTGCAATGTTTCGGGCATTGCTTGGTAGTGAGGACAATTGTCGTCCAACCATATCCCTCTCTCTCTCAATGTGGTCCTCACTGGCAATGCTCTGTGTTTGAATAGAGAACCGAATGCCTTGACCTTTTTGGGAAGATGACCTTTCCATAACTTTGCCCACCCTTCTTCATACGGATATTAGACTTTAACCAACTCCTTTGGGTGCTGCCCCAATAATTTGAGCTGCTCCACCACACCAGCATGGTGGTAGAAATTTTTTCATAGCTGGGAGCAATTCAACTGAACCTTCCATCTTTGGTATTTCTGCCGTAGAATCTGCACCCATGATGTCATTCCTACAGTTTGCCCCATATATCTATTCAATAGACGGTGTGTGCCCAAAGCCATCTCATCTCTGAACCCCAAAATGCCAATACCCCCTCCTGCCAGTTTGGGCCGTGCTGCTACCATCCACAACACTAAGTGCATCTTTCTACCACCTTTGCCACCTAACCACACAAACTCCTGCACAATGCTATCAATTTTTTGCACCATCATGGCTGGCGGCGTTGCCATTGATGTCATGAACTGGGTAATTGCCATTAGAACTGTCGCAACCAACACCATCTTTCCTTTTTGGTTCTACCATTTCCAATCAAAAATAGGCATTCCTAGTTATGTGTCATTGGCCTGGCCTTGAAGAATGCCCAACGTTTGTATAATCTTGGCATGCACCCTTCCTTTGTGTGGGTAAAATAAATGGCGGACTTCCCTTTATTGACTTCAAGGCCTACCTCACGCTACATCCTCTCCATCGCCTGTAATAGGGCTATAGCTTGCAGCATCGCAGCCCTAGAGAAAACCATTGTATCATCTGCGTAGTGGGTTGCTAGACTGTGCACCCTAGCAACATGAAGTCCTTGAACACCTTCGGTGAAGCAATAGCCTTTAAACAAATACATGAGAATGATAAATAGGAGTGGTGATAATGGATCACCTTGCCTCAATCCACGCCCTGTTCCAACGAACATGCATAATCTCTCGTCAATGTCAAGAGAGTAGCGGCCACTTCGCTACATTTGAATGCAGAGATTGACAAACTTGGCGCCAAACCCCTTCTCCATCATCACCGCCCTGAGTGCCGCCCAGCTCACAGTATTGTAGGCTTTGGTAATGTCTAGTTTGATGCATGTTCCTAGAAACTTGGCCACCCTCACCAAGTGCAGAATCTCTTGCAAGACCAACACTTGGTCCTGGACATAATGTCCCTTAACGAACCCCACCTGATGGTCCCCAACTAGCTTCCCTATTAGCAGTGCTAGGTGCTTGACCAACATCTTGGAAAAAATTCGCAGTAGAGTGTTGTAGACCCCGATGGGTTGGAAATGTCCCAGTGATGATGGGTTAGGAACCTTGGGCAACAACACCACCCTTGAGCAGTTGATTTCCCTTCTAACCTACTGCTAGCCAAGCATACTATATTGTATGCGTCCAGTAGGTTGGGTCCTGGAAAATCTTCATACTCCTTGAAAAATTCTATTGGCCATCCATTTGCTCTTGGAGCCTTATTAGATTGCATGGATTTCATTGCCCGTTGTAGCTCCTCCCACGAGAAAGGACGTAGTAAATGTGAGTTATTAGCACTTGTATTGACCTTTGTGATTGGTAGAGAGATAGGTTCTGTAGCCTGCCATCTCCAAATGTCTCCCCAAAACTTCTGCAAGGCATCCAACCCCCTCCTGCGGCTTTGTGGGCCTCCCCCACCAATGCCCTCAAGTAGATACTGGATTTTATTCTTGTGGGCCCTATTGTGTTTGGTCGTGGCAAAGAAGAAATGTGTATGTTTGTCTCCTTCTTGTAGCCAAGTCACCCTCGATCGTTGTCGCTAGTAGCTGTCTTCCTCCTTGTCAAGCTCCTAGAGTTCTCTAAACAACTCCTATTCTTCAATGTCCTGGCTAGCCTCTGTTTCTTGCAACCTTTGTATCTCCCGCAGTTCCTTTTGCATGTGCTATTTGTACCCCCAGAAGCTATACTTGCCATCCAATGTTTTGGCCTTAATGCTATTTTTTGAGGCCATCATACCATCCCTTAGGAGCCGTTGAGGCTCTTGCACCCTAGTATAAGTTTTCCAAATTTCAGCCACCATCAATTTCAGCCAGGCCTTGTGCAACTGAGACCACTCAAATCTGAAGGGCTAGGGCTCTTGACCCTCCTCCAATTGCAATTGGCATAGTATGGAGAGGTGATTTGATGCCTGTCGCTCCTTGCCCTTCATTGTGATATCGTACTCTAGCATGAGGTGCTCACTCATCCATATGCGATCAATCCTGGACTGGACACAATCAAGGCCCCTTAGATAGTTTCTCTAGGTGAATTTACACCCTAGGATCTCCAAGTCAGTCAACTCATATTGACGAAGAAACTTAATGCATGCTTCGACCCCCAAAGGATTAGTGTAATCGTTGCTAGATTTCTCCTAGCAATAGAGCCTCTAGTTGAAATCTCCTAGCAACATTCATTTGGCAATATTGGGAATGACGCCAGCCACACATCAAAGTTCTTGGACATGTGCCTCCCAATTCTGCACCACATAAAAATTTGTAATCCAGAGATTTGCCTGCAGCACACAAACAGTTTGACTCCAATCAGAATCATCCACCCAACTGACCGGAATTCTGGCCAGAATACTTAGCCCCTGCTAGGCACAATGTGGGTTGTCCATCCCTCCCATATTAGCAACTTTCGTTCGGTCCATTGCACCTTTGTTTCTTGTAAGTAGACCACATCACAACTTGCCTCCCTAACCATCATTCGCAGGGTATTTCTTTTGTATGGGGTACAATGGCCCTAACAGTTCCAGGTGAGAGGATCTTCATTGAGATGTGGACACCCATTAGTGATACACCTTCTGTAGCGTTCAGTGCACCCCGACATCCATATCCAGTTGTGTGGATTTCTTGCGCATTGTTGTCTTATTGAGTTGCCTAATCTTGTTGTCTAGTCGAAGCACCATCGCTCTGAGTTGACCCTTCGCCTACTTGGGCTGAATGTCCTTCATTTTTGGTTTAGTAGAGCCCCATCCCATAGTGATCCATTTCCCCAATGGGGGCAACCCCAGTGCTAAGGTCGGCTGCTCAACTGCCTGTGGAGCTAATAGTTTNCCCCCCCCCCCCCCCCCCCCCCCCCCCCCCCCCCCCCCACCATCAGACGGCCCCTTTGATTTGCCACACGTTGGCAGCAGGTCTTCCGCACCCTCCTCCACCTTAGGTAGTTGGTCCTCCTACATTTGTTGCTATCCATCCCCCCCCCCCCACCGTGGTTTGTTGGAGTTTGTACTGTGGTTCCCCATCTCCCATCGAAGACCATCCTTGCTTCCATATTTGGCCCTTCCACTCCACGATACTCCAGCCCTGAGCAGCCTCTATTGGTCCTCAGTAGCGTTCTAATTCTAGGTGCCTTTTCCCATAGACTTTACACCCTTGATGCTCCTCCTTGTGTAGCACCTCTAAAGTTCCAAATTTTACGTGGATCCTTTCTTCCTCGCCGGTGGTGTCCAACACAATCTCCTCAACTTTATCCTCTGACAACAACGACCTCCAAACATAGAAACGGGCGTACCCCATCCGGTCTATGGATTTTGTAAATGCGTCAAACTTGATAAATTCTCCAAACAGCCCCACCAGAGACTTCAGAAACCCCGGTTCCTAGTATTCCAATGTCAAATCGAATAGCTGGATCTAGACTGGTGCATGATCAAATAGGCATTTATCTCAGTGTGCTCTAGGTCGCCATGGAGCTAAGGCTAGCCCCCGGGCTCCATAGAACCATGGACCCCCCCAACAACACCCTGTCCCTTTCCTCCATTGTTGGAAAATTGAACAATAGCCGATTGTCTGCCAAACTCCGGATGCAGACATCCTTCAACCCCCAAGTCACACAGACCCATTTTTAGATGAGGTCCATATGCAGCCTTACTCCTTCAAACACAAGTTTCCCCAGCAGACTCCGCTCCAGTTCTTGCATGGCCTCCTTGGGCAAATGCCCAACCCTAATCTGCATCACCACTCTATCCCGTGAACAGGTGTCAAACCCGGTGCCGTTACTCACCTGTGAGGCCACCCAAACCCTTGTCTCTTGCGTTGCTTCCTCCTAGGCATTCACTTGGCCGTGCATGGGCCCGTCCATGGTCTTGCCAGTACCACCGCTAATGACACCCGCCCCTATTGCCTTTCCTGTTGCGGCTCCCGCTCCTGTCGCTTCTCTTCCTCCTGTCATTTCAGCTCCCTAGCTGCCTTTTCTCTTCAGAAAATATGTTCAGAAAATTAGACTATTAGAGATAAAGTCATGTGAATTTAAAGTTTATTATTAAAATAATAAATAATAATATTTAATTACTGTAAGACCTAACTGAACTCTTTGGAACCACCCAAATCGAAACCATATGCAGAAGACATAATATCAGTACCACACTAATCATTACAATATCACAACCAATTTTTGTAAGACTTAAAGCATTCAATTTGTTATATGCCATATCATGCATAACCCATAAAACGTAACTGCAAATCTGGTGATCCACAAAAAATTATACATCCAATCTCAATCTAGTTGGTTTTGGAAATACCAAAAATTTCTAGTGTGTATATCCCTAGTAAAAATCTTTGATTGTGTCACCATGGATCTTATATGTGCCCGTTCACCTGATAATCATTACCTTGTACTTCTAATGCTGCATTTTAAGAGTAATTTTTCTTCCATTCTGACTGTCCAAAAACAATCCTCTTGCCAATCAATTTTATATCTCCAAGCTTGGGTTTAACCCAAGCAGCTGTGTCATTATCCATGTGGAAATGATTCCACAACACTAACCACTGTCTTATTGTTTGTTAATTATTACTCGATGTTGCTGAAAAGAACCTGCTATAGATCACCAGCCTTTCTTATAAACTTGATGTTGGTTTTGGAAATATTTTCCTCATTTTATTTTCAGCAGTTTGAAAGTTGAAACACGCTGAATTCATAGCAGCAACTGTATGTAAACTTTTGAAAAGAATGGTTAGATTGAACAATAGCATTTATGATTATGAACCAGAAATAGAATAAATTTGTAACTTATTTGTTAATTAATTAGAATCAAGACTTTTTTGGAGCTTAATAGAAAGCAAATGATATTGTGTATACAAGATCATGAAAGGAGCAACTAATAATTTGATGTTATCTCAAATCATGGGATATTCTGTGGTTTTGAAAATGCAGACTTGCCATTATTTTCTCTTAGTGACGTTGCTTTCGTATATTCAATCCTCTTTGTCTTTATTTTTCACTGTAAACTTTGCAAATCGTACACTTTTTTTAAAAAAAAAAAAATTAACGAGAATTTAGTCCTTTACCAGTCACTGTGGCATCAAGAATGGCTTCTAGATCTTTTGGCATTATGGGCATTTTCATATGCTAACAGCCTTCCTCAAGCAGAGCTTTCTCTTGCAAACATGTACTCTAGGTGAGTTTATTGTAAACAATATGTTCATGAGGTCTGTTCCAAACATTGAAAATGTTTTCCAATAGCTTATGACAGATCTGAATTGCAGGGTGTCAGAAATGAACGGGAGCAAAAGGAAATGCTTTAAAAAAGTATTAATGGTATGTTAGTATTCTTTTTTCTGCCGTGACAAATCAAAAGGAATGATTTCTCGGTATTCTTGAAAAGAGTATGTAACCGTGTGACTGTGTAAAGGTAAATATATTTTATGAAATCGATTGTTCTCCCCCACAAAAAAAAAGGGTATAGGGGATAAAAAATGACATATTTTAAAAGAGGAATGAAATATGTTTAGTCCAAATAATGAAATACAAATTCAGAATAGGCAAAGAAGTGTTGCAGACAAACTGGTATTGTAAATAAGAAAACCAAAGGATGGAGTATGGTTATTGTGAGTAGGGATTGATGCTGGGCAGAAAGAAAATGAAATTAAACACCTGATCTGAAAATGAGACAAGGTGAAAGGAAATTTTTGAATGGAGGCAAGTTCATTATTGTGTTGCCATCTGACAGCTTACAACTACAATCTTATCTTCCCAAAAAAGAAATTGTTGGGTGAGGTGACATTGAGTTGTTGACAGCTGTAAATAAGATAATTGTAAGCAATTTTTTATTTTGAGAAAAGTTCAGGATGTATGGGGAACAGAAAAGTACAGTACACTATAAAAATGGGGGTGAGCAACACCAAAAAAGAACAGATGGGGCAACCCCTTGACAGCATTTAAAAAGAGATGCAACTGTTCTGCCATTAAGGCATGGGCACAAGGACGGTATTAGTGAGAAAATTACAGACAAACTTGAAATGTTCCAAAGGGCCTTGGAACCTGACCCTATCAAGCTAAAGGGAGGGAGTGACAAATACAATTGGGTTGCTGTTTACAATGAACCTAGTCCACAACCGCCCTGTCTCCACCTTCATGAAACCAAAGGCTTCAATAAGCCTTTGGAGCTCTGGCTGGTTACACTGTATCTTGATTAGGCTCAGATGCAAAGTCTTATCTAGATGAAAGAGAGTAGGCTACTACTTGATCATAAGTTTAATCTTTTTGCTGGAGGATCAGTAGTTAACTCTTAACTTGATGTAAGGGCACTTCCCATTAGCAAGCCACTACTTAATGGATCCCTTGAGTGACACCCGATCTCTTTTGTTTTCCTCCTAATCCTATCCTTCTTGCTCCCATCTACAAATTTTCTCTCTAATTTTTTTGTGTTTCTATCTTGGTTGCCTCTTCCATCCTATGTTTGGCCTTCTCAACTCGAGGTTGTTAAGCCTCTTCCTGGTGATGCATCTCCTTCAGTCTCAAGTCTTTGTCCCTCAACTCTTGTTGGATTTGACAACGTAAGTAGTGAAGCTTGATCTTTCTCATAGTTCCAGCCTCCCTTTTCAAGCATTCCTCTATCTTCTTAGTGATGCGACTAACTTCTATGGTGGTGAACTACTGCAGTGCCTTCTTTGTGGCCCCTTCCTTGGCCTTGACTAACTCATGTGCCTTCTCTTTGATTCAACCTTCATATTCCTTCAAGCACTTTCTCATCTGTGCTTGCAACTTTGTCTTGACCTCAACATGCACCTCAGTGCACCTCATCATGGATGACACTTTCCTAACTTAGCAAGTCCTTTGCTGAAGGTAAAGAAACAAGAACTTTGTCTTGCTTAGGTGATAACAAAACTAGAATAAAGCCCTATGAATCTATGGCCCTAGCACCAACAATGATAGTTCTTGATGTCTGTTCTCTCCTTGAGGTTGCCTAACCTAATAAATGTAGAACACATTGAAATGCCGTCTGGGTGGTGCATGAGGAGGCTTAGCACCCCAACCTTTGAACTCCACCTTTGCAAACCTCCAAAGGATGAGGTTAAACTAGATTTTACCCTTCATTGCTCTATAAGCCCAAAAAAATTGTAAGAAATTGACCTAGTGTCATAGATTTTTGTACTTGAGGAAGGTGAAGTAAACACTAAAGACCTTTGAGAAGTTGCTACATTGTACAAAATATTGTTCTACTAGCTTGGTAGTCCACTACTATAGGGGTGAGAGAGAGGACCTGTTAGTGTATGGGTGTTGGACTGGCTTGTACAAGCCCAAACTTGATGAGAGGAAGGACATGTAATGGATAGATGTTCGAACATTTCACAAGTTTGCTCTGTGCACATTATACAATTGGGGTCAAGCATCATGACATTCCTAGAGAGAAATTGCTTTGTTGGAACAAAAGTTTTGTTAAGGAGCCAAATGAAAATTTTTGGATTGAAATGGACACCATAGGAGGGGTGGGGGAAAAGGGCAGGGGGAGTGTGGCAGTGTGCAACAAAGAAATGCATTAAACGAAAACAAGAAAGAGCACACCAAATTTATAGTGGTTCAGTTTGGGGCTAATATACTCTATAGGGGCTATTCAAATCTCCACTTCCCCTAGGTTCCCTTCAGCTCTTCAACTCCTTAAAGTATAGTGCTACTTTAAGGGTTTGTATTCTCTCTTTACTACAAGTGGGATTTTAAGGCCAAAATCCTCAAACTAGATCACATGTTTTAAGCAAAATGGAATGACAAATACAAGGATCTCACATAGATCAGCTGGGAGGCACTACAATCCATTATGCAACTGAAAGGTTTTGATCAGCACTTCATCCAACTGTGCATTCACATGCAATCTTCGGCTGGTTTCTCTTTCGACGTGGGGGAATGGTTGTGGGGTCTCTCCTCTCCAAGAAGGGGACTGCGACAGGGGGACCCGCTCTCGCCCCTTCTTTTCATCATCGCCATGGACTTAATGTAGAATTATTGCAGCACATTCGGGGTGGATGGTTTGGACATTGCCGGGTGGCATGTCGGGCCGAAGACTATGCAAATGATACAATGCTACTCAGTCGGGCGGCGGTCCCACAGGCACGATGCATCAACATTGCTCTATCCCGTCTGGCTACTGAGTTGGGGCTGGAGATTAATCGGACCAAATCTTCAGCTCACTTCATTAATGTTGATGAGAAAATTAAAAACCGGGTGGTGCAAATCATGAACATCCTACTTGGGATAGGCAATGGCACCTATTTGGGCATTCCCCTCTACCGGTGGGGGTGAAACATGTCGTGGGGACCACTGCTGGAGAAAATTGAGAGAAGAATGGGCCATTGGGCAAATCGATTCCTGAGCCGCAAAGGACGCTTGCTTGTGGCAACGGGGATCCTCATGGCAATCGCCCGATTCGTGGTGGCTGTTGCCACCCCCCCTAGCACCATCATCAATGAAATTAACATGTTGGTTCGTAGCTTCATCTGGGAGGGGGGCAAAGGGGGGGGGGCAAGATCCACCTGGTCAGTTGGGAGCGGGTAGCGCACCCATGGAATGCAAGTGGATTGGGCATCACGTCCTTTGAGGACAAACTGATGCTGGGGCAGCAACGGTTGGTGCTTCGGTTTACGTGCCCACACAGAGAACCGATCTAGTGGATCCGCATCATGAATGCAAAATATCAGCGTTGAGAGGTGGGGGTGCGAGATTCTAGGCCCTGGAAGGCGCTGTGCTGGCATGTGCGTGCAATGCAGGCCCATGGGTTGTTGGGTCTCGAACCGTGTGCCCTGCTGGCCACCAAGTACCCCCAAATCGCCGGCTAGTAGCAGATTTGGAAGGGGCAGCAGCCCGAGAAAATAAAGATCTTGCTTTGGCTGGTTCGATGGGACGTGCTACTTGTGCGAGCTCTCCTGTGTTAGTGCAGGATCATGCAACACGACACCTGTCCCAGATGTAGCGCAGCGGCAGAGCAGTCCAACACTTCATGTACGACTATGCGCGGCAACAGTGACCCCCCCCCCTACCCCGAGGAGCCTCACCGGTGATTCTTGGGCCATGTTACTTTTATGGGTAGCGTGGAAAGCAAGAAATTCTAGTTCCTTTGCGTGGCCTGCTGTAGCTCTTCGTTCCAGTTCCTATGGTCGGAGGTCT
>MNCI01038036.1:1896430-1953670 GCA_015680685.1 Gnetum montanum | reverse complement strand
GGGGCGCAGTCTATCAGAGGGTGGGTGCATCTGGCCCATGTGACCCAGGCACCCCCCTCAAACATCTGCCTGGCTTGGTCTCTTGGCTGTGGAGGCCGCGCTTTCTACACTCGACAGTTCGCCTCCTGGTGTTCGGGTTTCCTGCAACATGCGCAGCCGGTTGTCTTGCTCCCCTGGGCTGTAGCTCTGTGTTTGGGCCCTGGTGCAGCTTCCAGGTTTTTGAATTCAACCTGAAGTTTTTCCTCCCCACTGGGGAGTTCCAAGACGACCTCCCGGATGAGGTCCTTCTCCGCCAACCGACGCCAAACGCAAAATTGGACAAAACCCATGCGCTCCATCGACTACGTAACCCGGTCGAAGGTGATGAATTTGCTGAAAAAGCCCATGATTTTTTGCAAGAAATCCAAGTTCCAAAGTTCCCAAGGGATCCCGGAAACCCGCATCCAAATCAGGGCTCGGGTAAACAAGTTGGCCTCGCGATGGGGCCCCGGGACGCCATGGGGTCAAGGCCAGACCCCGTGCCCCTTAAAACCACGGGCCTCCCAACAGCACCGAGTCCCTAGCTTGCTGAGAGGGGAAAATAAACAGAAGTAGGTCCGCGGATAAGCTGCGAACCCCTACTTCCCCCACCTTCCACAGCTCCTGGGCCCACCGTTGGATTAAATCCAGCCGCGGGCGGGTGCCTTGGGACACAAAGCGGCCAATGTGGCTCCGTTGCATAGTTCGGCTCCCTTGAGTGGGGGTTGGGTGACCCGGAGGCGTAGAGTGTCATCTGCCCTGGAGTGGGCCTCGATGTTGCCCCTAGGCATTGGCCCCCCATCGTTTCCACAGGCCAAATCATGTTCTTCATGATGCCTCTGCCCCCCACCAACCATTGTAGGTGGTACATTGGTTTCGGCCTGTGGTTGCGCCTGGCGAGGCTCCTAGGTCTGCTCCTACGGTTGAGCTTGCGGTTGCTCCTGCTCCTGCTCTTGCGGTTGTTGTTGCTCCTGATCCTGCTCTTACTTCTCCTGCTTCTCCATTTGCTTCTCCGCGTAACACTTACCCATGATTTTGATGGTAAGAAATCTTTGATTTTTCAAAGTCTGATTTCTTTACTTGTTGATCCTATATTATCTTCAACAAATCCGACATCTTTGGTTGATTGCTGATTTTTAGTTGGATTGTAACATTTATATCCACTAGTTTTGTTTTTATAGAGAAATCTTAAGGACATCGATCATCCTAGGATCAATGCTCCAATTAGATGGTGAAATTGATAAAGATATAAGAAATAAGATTGAGCTAGGATGGTCAAAATGGAGATAGGCTAGTGGTGTTCTACATGATAAAAGAATCCTAATAAAACTAAAGGGAAAATTTTATAGGACAATAATAAGGTTTATTATTTTATATGGTACTAAATGTTGGGTTGTATAAAAGATGCATGAACAAGAAGTTGCTGTGATAGCAATGTGAATCCTTAGATGGATGTTGAATATGACTAGAAGAGATAAATTGCACAATATGAACATTTGAGGAAGACTTGGAGTGGCTTCTATTTCAGATAAGTTGTAAGAATGATATCTTAAATGGTTTGAGCATCTGCAAAGAAGATTAGATAACGAGCCTATAAAAAAAAGGTTGCTACATTCTAGGAAAGCCATTGAAAGGGAGACCAAAAAAAGACATGGGAAAAATGATTAAAGAGGATATAAAGAAATTGCAAATAAACAAAGATCTAGCTCTTCATAGAGGTGAATGATGAAAAAGAACTCATGTAGTCAACCCCATTTTGTTGGGACAAGGCTAGGGGGATGATAGGATGATGGTTTTGTTGTGATGGTGCAAAAATATGCATTTAACACTTTTGTCCTCAAGTTTGTCAGTTAATTGGGATGGAATTTTTACATAGCACAAACATCCAAACACTTTCATATGTTCTAGGTTGGGAATTCTCTTGTACAATAATTCAAAACATGTTTTGTCCTTGCTTGATGTAGTGATTAGCCTACTGAGAATGTAAGTAGCCATGTGTATTGATTTACTCTAATAGTAATATTGTAAACATACATATTCATCTGTATGCCTCAAGCATTCATACATCCTTGTGAAGACACTTTCTATGTGTTCACCTCTTTTAATTTGAAGTTTATCAAATTCAATGCGATGTCATAGTTATTGGATCCCCATGCTATCAGCCTTGCCTTGGTAATCAAGATGCAATCTTTCCCATACATATTTTGTTGATTGTAATGAATGTAATCTGGCCATGATCTTTGTGGAGACATTAAAAACAATTATCATTCTTGCCATGGTATTCTTCTTCTTGTCTTTATCATATTCTGATATTTGATCATCTATCTAGCATGCAAAATCATTTCGTTCGTAGAAGCTCAAGGTAATAGTATCATCTACTTTGTAATCTTTAAACAATATTTTCATTAAATTTGTTCACATTATGAAATCTAGGGTCTGGACAAAGATGATAGGGCAGATGGGTATTTCTTTCTGGCAAGGATACATAATTGATGAAATTGAACAAGTGAGAATTTCATAATTATAATTGAATTCAGAATATAGTTATATTTGGGAAATAATGGTTTTGTGCTTCTTGTGGTTCAATATGCTTCAAATTATGCTTCAGGTGTGAATTGTGCATCACTATAAAACAAATAATTCATACCTTAACAGAACCTTGAATTAAGAGCCTCATAATTGCAATTCAGGATCATGTTACAAATGAATTACATGCTCTTCAATATATATTTTAGACCTGGAAAGTCTTTTACATGATGGCCACCCTTGAAAATATTTTTAGTAAAATAATGGTTGGTAACTTTTGGGGATTTTGATTTAAAAATAAAACATAAACATTACAAGGCTTTGGTCTTATGTACAATAAATAACTAATTCCTAACTGTCGGTCCCAATGGTATATAACTTTAATTCATAACTTTGGCTTCTTTTGAACTTGAGTCTTAATGTGTGTTAATGAGAATTTCACGTTATGATCAGCAAGAACTTGACCTTTAGCACATTTAAATGGGACTTTCTCTTCCATGGGCCACTTGCTAATCATGCCCTTCACTTGTTTGAGGGCCTTCTTCAGAATGTCATTTGGGTCTTAATGGTTGGGATAGGTGCCCTAGATTCACTACATTGACTCTATTAAATAGTCTTCCCAAGCTCATTGTGTTTAAACGTAGAAGGGGTGAAACCATCCATAGACTTACCAAAGGAAAGGAGTGGCCTATGGTCTAAGGCTCTCTTGCACCATAACCTTAGTACTAATCCACATCCTATCGATTCTAGTCATGACCTAATCAACACCTTTTTATATATTACTCCACATATAATTGCATCCTAAAATTTGGAGATCCACCATGAAAAATTCCACGAGCAAGTTTAGCATGTTCTATACTTACAGCGGAGTAGTACATTCTCCTTTGAACTTTTCCTACTCATATAATCTCTAGCTAAAGTCATCCATCATCATAATCTAGTGGTCCTTGTTGGGGCTTCTTGTTGCCATCACCCTAAGTTGTATACGTTCCTTAGGCCTTTGAGAACAGCTGAAATTGGTTATTCACAACTCCAATACCACATCATAGATCATCAACATTGAATTCAACCTTTAAACCTCCCTAATGTCATTTTTAGCTAGGATAACTAGTCCTCTTGTCGAGCCTTGGGGACTAACTATCAAGGTGTTCCAACCATTCCTTTGCTGCAATTGATGTTACCCATGCCCAATCTTTGTCTTTTGTAATAAGTCCATCTCTCAACTCCCTTAGTTGACTAATATTCTCAGCGTAAGTCCCTTGTAAGGGGTACCTTGTCCCTTGCAATTCCAAAAAAACAGCTTCATGGTATGCTTGAAATTTTTTGTGATAGATATCTAGGGACTCTAATTTTCAAATTCCCTTATAGTTTATTTAATTCATCTTCTCATCAACCACAACATCCCTTGTGAGGGATGGATGACTTTTTGAAAATCTATTACCTCATCTCTGGAAGAATTCTAAACACCTCTAGAGAAGTTTTCTTAAGAGGATTTCCATAGCCCATTGAGATCCATGGCCCTAGTAGTAGAAGCTTTGAGTGTGGTGACAGTTGCCTTTGAGTAGGGGATGTGAGGCCACTCGAGGTAGAAGGCAATGATGATGAAGGCATTTACATATTGTTGGCAAAACTGTGTCTTGGTTGAGGAGGTAGAACAACCCCCTTGGGGTGAACTGTGTAATTGGGGAGAGAATTCCATGTCGAATCTCCTAGAAGGAGAGCCATTGTTTCATGATGCCATGAAATCCGAAGTCTACTTACCCAAAGGCCCTTGGCTTGAGCTTTCCTAAGGTGGGAACCTATGATTGTTGCTACAAGGTACTTGCCATACAGTGCATTGCCTTGAGCCTTGTTGCTAGTTTGCATGACACTTACACACCTTGCACTCATTAGCTTTGTGATTAGTGTTCTCGAAGAAATAACATCCTAGAACTAGTCTAGTGATGAATTGAGGCATCTTAGATTGTCAAGGAAGTTGGACCACAAAAGGACCCTTGACCTAGTAGAATGACTAGCAGTCCAAGGCCCTAATGATGCTACATGACTAGCTTCGATGACCGACCCCCCTTGTCTCAAGCGAAGTGGGAGTAGCATGAACTTTCTCATACTCCATAGATAGTCTGTGCAACAACTTCATTAGTAAAACCACTAAAGTAAGATTCCTTGAGATACAAAATCTTAGAAACCTCATTTGACTTCAAGTTGGTGTGAAACGATCAAATACAATGAAATATCCAAAGAATCTAGCAAGCAACAAATAATGCTTCACAAGGAAGGCCATAAGCTTTAACCTAGATTAGGGCATGGCTAAAGAGGTTAGGATCCTTACAAGCCTCTTGCCTCCAATGGGTAAGGGTCAGCTCCATGCACAAAAGAACCAAGGCTCCCTTAGTATGGCTTCTTTGTCTTCAATGGATTGAAAGACAGGGCAGTAAATCTTCCGCTAGAGCTCATACTTCAACTGAAACCTATCATGATGTTGTAGTCCACCTCATAGTCTATTCCACACAAGGCCACACCCTTGAAGAGACAATCTACCCATGTAGGCTTAACACAAAAGCCTACTCTCCTTGCTTGAAACAACCTTGGAATCCATAAGCGAGATTCCCCCACCCCCCATTAAGAGTAACCTTCTTGATGCCCTCCTTTATCTTCTTTGCAAACTACATGTCTCTAGATAGGGACCTGTTGTCAACCCGCAGCAAGTGGAATTTCCTCCCAATTAGCATGTCTCTTTTTCCGGACTCCAACAGCCTCAGTGTTTCCACTAACAACACTAGCTCCCACACCTCATCCCGCCATCTCCATGTGACCTTGCTCCAATCTAGGAATAGTTTGCCACTTGCACCCTCTTTCTCTCCAACCTCACTTGTTTGTTTTTTTGCATGCTCTCACTAGCACTATGATTCCTTCTCATCTCACTCCTTGTTGTGTACTGTTTTGTCATCTTTATTCCTAACAGTAAATTTACCAATTAGAAATTTGTAAGAAAGTTGCTGATAGCTGTAACTTTGTAAATATCTCATCTATAGATATGTGGGTGTAGGTCAAGAAAAGAGGAATATCATTTTTACAATTTTTTCTTCTTTTGCTTTTTGTAACCACTTTGTCTTTGTGCTTTCTCTCATTTTTCCTTCAGTCGCTATTGTTTCAATTGCAACATGGTATCAGAGTAGTTCTTAATGAAAGGTGAATTTGGTTTACAACGAGGGACACTGTTTCTTTATTAGCCTATAATATCATGTCATGCTATTCTGAGTTAGGATTTTGCATATGATGTGTAATTTGAATATGCCTATATATGTCTGAAATTGGTAGTTATTTTGTTTGGTAGCGTATTATTTTAAGTGTTGTTCTTGAAACTGTATGCGTGAAGCTATTTTGAGTTGTTTTGTTTAGCCATGTATTATTTTGGGTATTGTTCCTGAAACTTTTCTTTCTCCTTTCATAGCATCTTTGATCCATTTGAGAGGGTGCCATAGTTTTCTAAGCTCCATGAAGAGCACCTTTTTTTCTCATTCTTGAACAATTGTTTTCTTAATTCATGCTCTCCCATTGAAGGCCAGTTATCCCTAAACTCTCACAACAATTCCCACAGTACTCTTATCATAGTTGTTCTTACAAACCTCATAATTCTCTCAAATTGTTCTCACAATTTACAGCCACAGTTTCTCTAAAGTTTTCCTCAAATCTCTCAAATTCTCTTTCAAGAAGCAGCCTTGTACATGCTTGAGGCCATGTTGCACTCCTGAATGTCTCATTTGCCTCCTGAATTTATGATGTTTTTCATGTCAAATTGGAGGCCCAAGCCTTGTACATGCTTGAGGCCATGTTGCACTCCAAATCTGAGCAGTTTCTCACTTGATGTCAGCCCCCATTTATGTCGAGTTCATGTCAATCATGGGCAGTCATGTTGGTTTAAAAGCCCGCTTTTATGTTTTTCAAAGGACTTGTCTAATTTGTTTTTCGAATCTCAGTTATGTGACCTCATGTACGTGCAATTTGTTTATCACTAATATGAGAATGATCCATCACTAAGATTTGGACACTTTCTTGTTTCATGCTTAAATTGAAGTTGAATGGAAATCAGAATTGTTCCTACTATGAAGCCCAACTGCTTCGTCGTCTCCTAAACATGTGGCCAAATTCATCTAATTAAATAACTCAATTTGCGCCTATTCAGTTTTCAAGCCTGGCTTCCTAATTTTCATTAGACTTTAAGTTACAGCTCACTATTTCAGTTGCAGGCTTCACCACAACCAGACCACGTGTTGTGCTCTGTGCAAAGATGTGACCATGACCCATGCGCAACTTGTGGCAAATGCAGGGTTAAGAGGCCCATGTTCTGGCTTTTCCTTTGAGTTTTTGGGTAATCACTGCTTCACCACAATCTGTGGTGAAGGCCACGACCAACTTTAAGACTTGTGGTCCATTCCAAATGAAGATGCAGGTTCCTGATTCTCCATAGTTTTGAAAGCCACCATGACCATGGTGAAGGCTACTATGACTACCCCAGCACTCATGGTTTGTACAATTTCATAAATTAGACATTTTTCTTTCTTTTGTGTACAGTTTTCACCACAACAACCTAACCGTGACCACCCCACAACCCGTGGTCAACTTTGATTTTCACCATGACCCAGTCCTCCCATCGTGGTCCACTCATGGTCAAACTTTTAGGGTGAATTTCAAATTTCTGATTTATGATTTGGGTGACTGAGGAGGACCTTGCTTCTGTTGTTGAATCTGACAAACAATGATGTTGGAATCAAAAGAATTTTGACAGTGAGAATTATAGAAGGATTCAGTTTAAATAACAAAAGGCTACAACCCTCATTACTTTATAGGTCTACAGTCATTTAGCTTCACTTTTGAGATCTGCCTTGTTACATACATTTCCTGATACCTTTAGTGCACAATGCTTCATCATTTCAAGCAAGAGGATAAAGATTCAAAGACAAAATTCTTGTGTGTTTTTTTTAAAACTTTAGCAAAGTCAAAAATTCATGAATTGATGGGCAGATTTACACTTTTTGGCCCCAATTCATCTTTAATGCTTTTTATGTTTTTCTATAGGGAATGACTACTCAAATCCCCTTAGAATGACCCCAATCATTCTCTTTAAATTCCAAAGCCATTCATGGTTATAATGCTTAGTTTTTCTGCAATAAAGAATTATTTGTTATGAATTTTCTCCAAAAAAATTCTTTGATTCTTGCAGATGTTCAAATTCCATATATCTCTTGTATTTCTCTAGCATCATTTTCCTCTTGTTACCAAACCAGTTTCTAGTATTAGTTCATCAATTCAAGTTAACATATGCATCTTCAATTATCATTACTGTCATAAACTCCCAACAGATATCATCCCAGACCAAGATATGCATCTCACACTTTTGAACTGCTCCACATTGAAGATTAAAAGTCATCTTCATGATCTGAGCTTGCTGCAACAATTCTTCTCTTCAAATCTCAAATTTGAAAGTTCCAGATTGCTAATCTCCTCTAGGTAAATCCAAACATATAAATTTCATCAAAATCCCATTTTGCAATCTCAAGATATTCAAATTCTTCAGATTGACCACGACTTGTGGTCAAGTCACGGTATTACAGAATAATTGACCATGAGTTCACCATGACTTGTAGTACTTAAGAAATCAGATTTTCTCTGACCACTGCCTGTGATCAACTTGTTATGAAGCACCATGACTTGTGGTCAACTTGTGGTGTCAACCATGACTCGTGGTTGCTCCAAAACTATCAACCGCGAATTGTGACAACATCGTGGTGAAGTTCAACAATAAAGCAAATTCATTGCAACTTATGTTGTGATTGTGGAAAGCTTCAGAACCAAACCATGACTCCTGGTCCACTTGTGATATTCTCAGTTGACATTTTCTCTTTGTTTCTAAACACAATGTCCCCTAGGAGACTCATGTTGTAATACCATAAATTGTGGTCAGCTTGCGGTGGGAGACCACAACTCGTGTTGTAATAACAAAGTTGTTGTGGTAGAACAAAATTTCATTTTTCCAGTTTGAAATTTTTGGATTTTCTTTTTTCAAGAGGATATACCTGTCAACAATTCTTTACTTTTCCTCCCTGAGAGCTTTGTTTCTCTTGCCCTTCCCAAGCTTCTCCAATTCTTTCACAATCTTAGTTTGCCTAACCTCTCCAATGCCTACAACCCTGAGCTTAAATAACCCAGTATTTTCTTAGTACTCATATTCCAAAAAGAAAAGAAAAATATAATTTCCAAAGACGCGTCCTTAAATACGCTTCATATCCCATCTCAATAGTGTCGCAAGATTTCTCTACAATAACAATATAAGCTCTACAATACTGATTTCTATATTATGCTATGGCCACTTGCATGATGTAGCTAGCCATTAATAGAGTGCATATTCCTATCTCTGTTATTGCCCAGGCATTTACAGCAACTCTATCCTTTTTTCTGAAGACTATGCTCAAAACTAGCCAATGACCCATCACCTGACTTGTTTTTAAGGTCTAATCATGCACCAAAAATTTAGGTTGTTACTTCCTCTCTTCCTTGGAAAGGTTTCATCCTAAATATTTTGTTCAGTGAAGGTGATACAGAACAGTGCCCAAGGCAAACAGTTTGTTCCACTCCGCTACACACAATCTAACACATCATATGTAAATAGTAAATACCAAATTGCAGCTAAAATTACCATACTTCCACATGGAAATATAATACCAAAATCCCACTTTGCAATCAGAACACCAGTTCACCTCATTGAATGCATCGTCAAATTACCAAAATACTAATTTGCAGTTAGAAAACCAGGTTACCACATTGAATGTATCCTTAAATTAATCATCACAGTTTAAATACTGTATTTGCGATCACACAATTCCAAGAATTAAAATTTCAAAACCAAGTTACCAATTGCAGCCAAATCAGCTGTTTGGAATACCAGATCTTACAATCTGATAATGCAGATTTTTGAAAATTTACTCTTTAAATTCAGATTGTAACTTCTATTAAAAAAAAAAAAAACCGCACTGTCAAATTTTCTTAGCTTCAAAAGAACAAAATTCTACCTCAAAGTTCAGATTTCAATTTTCCAGTGAAAATTTAAATATCTGAAACCTTTGCATTAAGAAACCTATGCATACAGATTATGAAATGAAATATGTAGTTCATGGTCAAGGCCATGAAAGTTCAGGAAAAGGTTATTGCAGTATTACAGTTATTCTTTATTTGGAAATTAATATGATCCATTGTAATCCTGATGTCTTTATCCCATTTAAGATGGGCTGACCATTAAAGGCTAAGGATTTGATGATGATTATAATTATTCGGCATTTTTCATGCAGATACCAAATTGTGATAATTGTATTATTGAATATGTAATATGCGTATGTGCTTGGAAAACAAAAAAGTTGGCATACTTGGTAGGAAGGAATCATGCCTTCTCAATGGATTTTTCTGTTTATCCTTTTACAATTTACTGACCAAGCTTTTCTGCATTTTTCTATCTACAGAGGGATAAAGATTTTCTAACCTTTTATCTTCTTTAGGTCGAATAGATTTATATTTTTTTCTTACAAGTAATATCATTGTTATCATGAGATATAGCTTTATGAGCAAACTATTTCATTAAATTCTGTAGAAACTTTGTTATCTTTTCTCATTAACGTAGACTAACCTTTCATTTCGACCAGCTTGCGGAATCCTTGTATTACTATGGAAAGTCGGACTACAATCAGGCATACATTGTGCTTGGGCCAGGCTTCAATGTTGCTGATTGTAAGGTATTTTGATTTTCATATTAAGAAGATCAAAAAAATGTTTGTCTTTTGGCTTATTTGCTTATTGTTTTGTATTAGCAATACATTCTTTATTTTCTTTAAGATGTTCTATTTTAATCCTACAAATCAGCTTACTGGGTGGAAACTAGAAAGTGAATGAGTGTGATTGAAGCCAGAGTATTATTGCCTAGGCAGTGCATCTGAAGGAAAAGCTAGAGATTGCTGTGAACACCTACGAAAGAGTCTTATTGATAGTTTGACGTGATAAAGCGTTGCGATGCAGGTTGAGGGTGATCAAACGGAATTTAGAGTAAAATATCACTCTGTTTATTTGCTAGCAGGACAGTGCATTCATATGTTTAAGGACTCGTTGCTCTGCTAGAGCTTGGTTGTTAGGTTTTTGAAAATTGGCCTTGAACTTTTTCTTCTTACCTCAAGTACAACAACTAATGTTTAAGGTTTTGTTCAGCTAGCGATGTCATCATTATCATTGACTGAAAAGTAAATTAATAGAGATCAGTGGAAGGAATCAATTATGATCTTTAGACTGTTCTTAAACACTATAATGAGAGAATACATGAAACATTACAAATTTAAAATGCTGTATTTTTTAATTGTACATTTGGAAATTTTTTAAATCTTTAAGGTTATAATCAGTGGTTTAATGTTTATTGTAGGTCATTGGTGCATCAAGCGAACAACTTGAAGTTTTTGAGGTAGTCAAATCAATTGTTTTAATAAACTCCGGCCACATTGCGGAAGGTCAGTATAAGTCATGATGCATTTATATTTCAAGTTTTCTTAGAAAGCATGACTTACCGATTCATGGATGTGACACTTTTGTAATGCAAATCTTACAGCAATAGAAGCTCTAGAGATGAGTTTATCAATCAGGAGTGGAGTTCATTTCACATGGCATTTATTGGTAACAAGCTCAAAATTTGAAACAATTCCATAATAAATTTTTAATTTATGATTTTACTTTGTGGATGACCGAGTTTTATCTATGTTCTCTAACTTTGTGAAAGCATTGAGGAAGTCCTATAAAAGCATGATGCATGTCTCATTCACCATAGGTAATTTTCTACTAGGTAAGATGCGGAAACCTTCTTAGCCAAATCACAATAGAAAAATACTAATAGGAGGATGTGCAGATTTATCAAAGTTCTTTGTCATAGCTTCATGGAACAATAAAATTCATGCATAGCAAGGTCAGGATGCAACTCAGGATTCATGCTTAATATGTTGTAGCAATCTATTTGAAAACCTTTTTGAGCCAAACTACAGTAGAAATTTGATTAAGAGCTTAATAATATGTATTAAGGGATTGTATTGATCTAACCTAGCAAATACTATCCTATGGAGTATTTACATAAAGCAACAAAAATTTAAACAATAAACAATCTATGGATGGTGCAATATTTAAGCATGGCTAGAAAACAATATGCAGTCTATGAATGAATGGCACAATACTTAATGAGTTGTTTAATGTAAATGTTGTGGTTTAGTTCAATAAGGTTACTATATAGATATAAATGCTTTATTACTCATGAACAAAGAAGATTCTCTTGGCCAAATTATAGATATATATTATAAATATATAACAAAGCTAGTTTTACCTATATATGAACTTTATAAGATTGGCGTTTTTATAGATGAAATTTTGATGATCTTAAAAATTTATAATGCTTTTAGTTTGTGGGAACAATAATTAACATTTGTAATTTCATAATTTCAGGAAAGAGCATATTGTTTGAAGGGTAATTCGGAAAATAAATTAGCATTAATATCAGCCAAAATGAAAGATTTGGAGAATACATGCTTTGTACATGAATAAATTATTTGTTAATATGTAATTTGTTTATAAACAGAAATGTGATTTTAATAATTTCATTAAAAATGTATTTAAATTCTTAGTGATGAATATATTTTGAGATGGAAACTTAGAAGGCAATATTATTAGAAATAGTAACAAAATTGAATTTGGTTTTTAAATGAAATTTACAATGCTATGAAAATTCGGAATCAATGTATTTAGGTTTGTGTAGAGAGAGACTATAGATTTAGATTCATCTTAACATGGTTTATGAAGTGATTTTTTATGAAATAGAAAATTAATATGTAATTCTTATTCTCTTTGCTCTTGGCTCCTCATTGTAGTTGCCAAAAGGAGTTTATGAAGGGTTTCCATATATTACATGAAGACCATCTATCTAGAATGTAGTTTAGGAAGGATAGGAAGGATGATAGAGAATCAATTCATAGGGAAAGTAAAAGAAAATGAACTTGAAGCTTTGTTAGAGTAAGAAATCAATTTAGAAAAGGAAAGTTAAAAATGAAGAAGGAACAAAATCTATATAGGTAAAACTAGGTGCTTGAATGTCCTTATAAATGATGGAAATGTTAGGTGAGAATGGGTAAGGTGGTAACTTTTTGCAAAGAAACATGACATGGCTAAGAAGCTTGGAGACAAATATGTTCCTATTTCAATTTCAAGAAAAATAGTTTTTGATTCATATAGTTAAACTTGACCTAAAATAATTATTACCAAAATAATCAATATAGTGTAAGTTGCATTGAAGTATTTTTTATATAGGTACCTTTGATTTTATTTCTAAATATGGATAAATTATAGTATCACGCTAATATTTGATAATTGTTAAATACCTTAAAATTGTTACTAGTAGGTACATTCTTGTGCAAATAGAATGTGCTTAGGGATACAAATTTACTATGTGAATTCTCAAATCAACAAGAAAGAATAAATGAATGATATTATGTTTTGTATATTATGTTCTTGTCCATTTGCTAAAAAGGCATGTATATTGAATGTGTTAATGAGAAGGAGAAAATACTATCTAAAATTGGTTGAATTGTTTATGTTAGGAGTAGTGTTAAATTTTATGTCATGATACCATGTGCTAGGGTTAATTAACGTTATTGTATGTAATAAGGAATTTTAAAGTTCTATAAAGATAGAATATTAAATCGTGATTTTTGAAAATTTATGGTTAGATGTAATATAAAATTGGTCTCAAGTACTGTAAAGTCATTTAAAATTATTTTGGAAGCTAGTTTCTAAAATATTTATTAATAATGTTTTTGTTGTGTGTCACAATTGACTTTACATTGAGTCTCTTTGGCATCTTTAGAAATTCACTTGTTAACAACAAAAGATTTTGCCTTTGGTGATGAGGCCTCTAGTAGCAATTTTGTATGTCTGTGTAACCTCAAATGCATGGTTTTATATGTTGTGCACTTAAACCTATAGTTTTGGTGCTATTTTGGAAATGTGGTAATGTCTATTTGGTGTGCTACCTCATCTAGTGTGGTGCCTCACCTAGCACAACATTGCATGTGGAGCATTGTTGCACTTGGTAAGGTGTCACACGTTACATAGTGTAATGTTGCATTACTTCATTTACAAATCCAAAAAAGAAAAAACTATAAATACTTAAGAAGGAAAGCTCAAAATTAACTTTGATTTCTTATTTTTCATTAATGTAAGAGCTAAGTGAGAGTTTGTCAAAGTGTTGTCATGTTTTTGTAGCATAGAACCATTTGGTCAAACTATAGTTTGTGCGATGAATAAAGAACATTTCGATTTCTTTAAATTTTCCAATTTTGTTTTATTAAACCTTGAAAATGATACCTAATTAATGAAATTATTTATCATATTAAAAATTGTAATTAAATTAATTCATTTAGATAGATTAGTATAGTTGCATGTGGCTTTGCGATGATTTTTCCTTGCTTGAAGAGGTCATACCTATATTGAATTGTGTTGGGTCATTAAGGGTTTGACTAAGGAGATTTTATCACTTTTGTGTATTATTTTTGTAATAGTGTTGCCTTTGGAAACCATTGTTTGACATCACTTGAGCATTCCAATAGTAGTAATAAGAGAGATGGTGGACTCAAGGTGGACTATGCCTTAACGCTTAGCATCCTTTGTCACAACATAGGACATAATCCATTAGCCAATGGTTAGACATGTTAGGATTGTTATAAGCATTAATTACTCAACCAAATTATCAAGGTGTACACACATAGCCATCAAGCTCACAACTTCCTATGAGGACTATGATATGTTCCTATACTAATGCATTTAGTCATAAGCCAAACTCTATAGAGAGAATGGTGGCTTAAGAATTGAAGCCAAAGCTCTTTTGCAAGCTTATATATCCTTGTGATGAGGTTCACAAGGGATTAGGGTCCATGTAGTTTTAAATTATGGTTAAAGTAGCATTGAACCTAAACAATCTTTACACTTATCTGATCTCCATTCTGGAGGGCAACAACCTTTGATCCATCAACAAGGTATGTTTTTCTACATTCATTGCTACTTGAAAGAAGTGATGTCCTCAAAGCATACATTGTTCCAAATGTGGAGGAACTTTGAACATCTAGAAGCTCATTTAACAATTGTAGATACAAATGTCTAACGGCAAGGGTTCTTCAACTGTAAAGCCAAAGTATTGAACTCATCCCATCATCCAATAGAGGCTTAGAGAAGCTCATGCAACTTAGGTTTTGCAAGAAGAGGTTTGCCCTTTTTTAGACAAGTTATACCAACCTTTCTACCTAAAACAAATTCTACTCACTTCATGCAAGTTGGTCCTTTATCTTTGGTTGTAAAATGAGAGAGTAGTGTTAATCCTTTTTACCTTGGGAAAACCACTTCCCATGCATAGTGATAGCCTCACTGTGGCATTATCCAACTTCATAGTTGAAAGGGGAGATTTATCAATTCTTCACCTTTCATAAGTGATTTGTCTTGGATCCACTTGAAGCCCTTCAACTTGTCATGTTTTTTTTAGGTTGCACTATGATTTCCATCAACTTGAAATTGCCTCTAGTCAAATATCCATGGACATCGACAAGGGTAAATCAATGTAGTTTTAAATTCGCAATGAATGTCCGCTTGTTCTTGAGAGTCTGCCACTCTTTCTAGGTATCCTCGTTTGATGACGTATCTTGCTAATGTACAAGGAATTCAACCTTTTGATCAAAAGCACTTCCTATGGTGTGCATGTTAATGATGGAGTGAATTTGTTGTCCTTTTGCTACTTCTATGTTTGGAGGTCTTCTTGACCTAATTGTGGAGGGGCTAGTCTCCCTAATATTGAACCTCTTGAGCATAGACACATAGAAGATTGTGCTATTTTGCTAAATAAGATGGCAGTTGCAATTTGTAGGCAACTTGATTAAATAGAGCAAGGACATTAAAAGGTCCATCATAAAACTTGGGAAATTTCTGACTAGCATCCTTCTTTGGCCTCATCTACCCAACATAATTTATCTTCAACAATGCCCACTCTCCAATTGTAAACTCCAATGGCCTTCTCTTGTTATTTTCTTACTTTTTCATGTGTTGCACGGACTTTTCCAAGTACAATTAAGCAACTTGGATGCGATCGACCTAGGACTTGACAAATTCATCCATCAAAGAATTTAAACCTCAATGGGCGGTTTCCACTAGTTGAGGAATTGATGGTGCCTTCCTAAGATGAGCTCTATCAAAGAGAACCTATGATTGAGAATTTATGAATGCTCTAATTGAATTGAGCCACAGGTAGCAAGGACACCTAGTTTGTTTGATTGAACCAAATGAAATGTCATAAATACTCTTCAAGAACTTTGTTGACCCACTTTGTTTGACCATTTGTTAGTGGATGGTACCTCAAGGACATTTGCAATTTTATCCCCAACATTAGAAATAATTTTTGTCAAAATTCTTTCATGAATTAAGAGTCACGATTAGAGATAAGGCTTGATGACAATTGAAAGTAGCGCACAATGCTGCTGAAAAACAAGAATGCCACATCCTTAGCCATGCACGTAGAACACAGGATGAAGATGATATACTTGAAGAACTTATTGACAACTACAAGAATGCTAGAATACCCCTGTACCATGGGAAGTCTTGTGATGAAATCCATAGAGATGGCCACCCATGGAAATTCTAGAAGCTCCAAGGAATGAAGCAAGTTCCTTGGTTTTTCATTTGAACTTATGTGACACACCAAATAACTCTACATATATTTAACCACAAAAATTCCTAAATTTGGCCAATAGAATTGTTGTTCCACCAATGCCACCATGCATTTATAACCTAGATGACTAGCCGAGAGAGTGCTATGACATTCATTGATGAGTAGGTTGTTGACTTTAGTAAAATTCAAGTCACCCCCATCCTTCTCTAGCTTCAATAACTCTTGGGTAGATTGATTATATTGTATCCCATCTTTGATCTTTTGTTGGAGTTCATGGTTAGTCATCACCCAAGAGTTATTAGGTTGGCCCATAACTTTCATCAAATTCTCTTGTGGATGTCTATTCAAAGCATTTGCAACCACATTCTCCCTACCTAGCTAATAGACAAATCAAAGGTTGAACTCTTATAGCATGCTCAATCATTGAGCTTGCTTTAGCTTCAACTTAGACAATTTGAGAAGATAGGCTAGTGGCAATGTTGCTAGTTTTCACTACCATAGAACCACCAAGGCGATAGTGGCATCATGTGCGAAGGTAATGCAGAATGATGAATGTCTTCTTCTTGTGCACAAGTTCAACTATTCAGTTTAATTCAAACATCACAAGATGATTGTCTTGTAAAAGCACTTCAATAATCACCTCTTTAAAAGCATCAAAGTGAACTTGAAATGTTCTCGAGAAATCAGGGAGAGCTAGCCTAGGTTAAGTTGTGAGGATCGTCTTGATCTTATCAAATGCTTCTTGACACTAGCAACTCTAGTTTCAAAAAATCACCTTCTTTCTTGGAAAATAATATAGGAACACCATATGGAGATTTTGAGAATTGAATGTAATCCTTCACTACAGAGCTCATCAATTGCTTCCTCAACTTGGCCAATTTAGAAGTAGTCATTCTATAAGGTCATTGCCTAGGAGGTGCAGTTCTTGGAAATACCTCAATTATATGATCAACAACCCATTGTTCTAATAATTCTTCATGCAACTATAATAGCATCAAATCCCTATACCTCCCCAAAATATTCTCTATCCATACATCCATCTACATAGAACTCCTATATTTGTTGGGTTGGGTTTGTAACAACCTACTCCATCACCATGGGTGAGACAATTTGGGCTTTCCTTGTCAAGGCTAGTTGCTCCTAGAGTGGAGGTTTTCACCAAGCAAGGTGAATCCTCATGCATAATGTAGAGGGTATCTAAATATGGAATAACCAGTACTTTTTCCTTTTTGAAGAACTCTTGTCCAATAATGACTCTGAAAGAATCAACGTCTAGGATAAAGAAGTTTAGTTTTCCACTCAATTAGCCAACTTTTATAGTTATTTCCTTCACCACCTTAGTGCATCTGATTAGGTGGAACTTGGCTAACTTGCAGGATGCTGAGGCTAGGTGTACTCATAGGTTGAGAGCATGAGCCATCTTGGGTGAGAGAAAGTTGTGATTGAGACCTGTGTTAATCAATGCATCTATTTTCTTTGTTAGAAATTGAATAGGAATCTTTTGGAATGAATGTAAGTTGGGTTCTTACTTCAATTGCTCATCTGGAAGATTTTGTTAGATGGCTACTGAACTCTAGGAGATTTGTTCAATTACCCATAGAGACTCCATCTCTTATTGTCGTTGGTCTCAGTCATTCATAATCAATTTTGCGACTAATAGTCGAGAGCATTCAACCATTGATCACCATTTGGACCCCTTCTAGCTAGCCGTTGGTTGGACTTGAGGCTAGTCTCGAGCAATATGGTTTCTAGAGTAGATGAAACACCACATGTTTGGACACCTAGGAGGATTATTGGGAGGTCCTCCAAAATGTGGGCACTTATCACCAAATCAATCATAGCTTTTGAGAGTCTGTCACTTTTCATTATATTGGTAAGATGCTTGGGAACTAGGGGTAATGGTAGGGTGTGTTCCCAAAAAGTTACCTTCAAAATTTCTAGTACCTAACCTATAAAATCTACCATAAGATCTCTTGCCATGTTGAGGTGCATTAGCTCTATTCTTTTCCAACTATTGGGGCTTTATATCCACTACCAGAATGGTTGCCAACTCCAATGTATTTCTTTAGCTAGCGTCTTGATTTCCTAGTGGACATAGGGTTTCAAGCCATTGAGGAAGAGGTAGAACTTCATCTCCTCACCCAACACAGGGCTTTACAAGATCACTTCTTAGTATTCATGGAGATAATATTATAACTTCCTTGTCTATTGGAGTTCTCGTAACTTCATCCAAGCTTTGTCAATGGAAGTGCTTGGGTAAAGGTTTTCAACAAGAGTTATTTTGAGATCACCCTAAGTTCCTAGCCATCCTTGTCTTCATCTCATAGACAATGCCCAACCACTAGGTCTTAACAACATCATCTACGAATTGAGAGGCAATGTTGATTTTCATTTCCTTTGGATAGTCATTCATTTCAAGGAAGCACTCCATCTCAAAGATGAAAATATCCAAAAGTTTGTTATCATGATCGTCTTTATACAATTTAGGTTCTTTAGTTTGAAAATTTTGGGTTGACCATGGTGAACCAAATGCGATTACCTTTGCTTGAACAACTCCATCTAGTCCTCCATTTTTTCATTCCTTGTTTTAAGCCTTTTCATATGAACCTCTAGAAGTGACACTTGTAGGAGGTTAGCCATCTAAACTTGGACATCATCAACGATGTCACCCATTTGTTTAACTTGATTCTAAAGCACAAAATTTTGGGCTATGGAGAGTTTGTGCTTAGCATCATAATTCAGTTCCCGAAGATATAGGATGTTCAATCTTTCAACAAAATTCTACATCATCTTAACCCTCTTAGCCACTAGCAAGTGGCTAAGGATCATGTTGTCAAGTTCAAGAAGCTATTTCCATAGCTGTTGTGCCTTGTCAAGGGAGTTGGGGTCCCTAATAGATACTTTGTTATTATTGCTGACATTTTCTAGTTCAAGAGTCGCATCTTGTGTCTTAACATGCATACACTCCTCCCTATTGTCACAAGGGATAAAGTCTACAGGGGCTTCACTAGAGATGTAGTTCTCCTTGCTCTTTTTCTTGTGCACCATGGGTCACTAGTAATGAATCATGAAACATCATCAAACTTGCAACATGAACCTTTGTCTTTGATACCAAGTGTATGATGTTGTCCTTGGAATAATACTGCTTGGCACTACTTGAAATTCCCAACAACAACAATGAAGATAGGATGGACCTAAGGTGGACTATACTTAATGCTTAGCACCATATGTCATAGCATAGCACATAACCCATTAGTCAATGGTTAGACATGTTAGTATTTTCAAAAGTATTAATCACACAACCAACGTATCAAGGTGTATGCACACACACATATTAAGCACATAACACATTGAATTCTTAGAAGGACTATGATACATTTATATACTAACGCATCTAGCCAAGAGAGGGTGGTGGTCTGAGCATCAAAGCCAAAGCTCTTCAACAAGCCTTCATATCCTTGTGACAACATTCATAAGGAATCAGGGCCCATGTAGTTCTGAATTATGGTTAAAGTAGCATGGAATCCAAAGGATCTCCCAGCTCCTCCAACCTCCTTTTTTTGGGGAAAAATAACCTTTAATCCACCAACAAGGCATGTTTTCCTACATTTATCACACTTGTTCCATAAGGAATTGCAAAACGATTTGCATGTGTTAAGTTCAATGTTACACTTGTCCTATAAGGGATAGTGATATGAAGATGTATTTTAATTCTTTTCCATGTGTGTATAATGCACTTGTCCCATAAGGGATTGTAATGAATTTTAATTATTTTTTTTATTATTCATATTCATAAGATACCTAAAAATTATAAAAGGATAAAAATTAAAAAAATAACTTTTTCCTACCATGGCAAGATAGGTTTGTTCACTAGTATCAAATGTATTGTAACATTTTCATTTATTAAACATAATCATATATACAAGTAAATTTTGTAATTTACATTCTCATTATCTTTAGTGTTTATAGCTAGTTTGCTAAGCATATCATTAATAGACCTCTTGTGGTCTTGGCTAGAGGAGCCCCTATCATTGGAAGCATTACTAGGGAAGGCATTTGTGAATTGCTTATTTTACTTGTACATTCACAAATTTTCTTTTCTTAGTTATTAATTTTGTAGGAAATAAAGGATCAAAGCAATCATGGCTCAATTGAAATAAAAGAATAGATTGTAGCAAAAGGCTCAATTGGTCAAAATTACTTTCAAAAACATGGTGAATGAAATGAAATCAACTATTGTGATGGAATTTCATCAAGACAAATGAGGATGATAGTATAATGCATATGAAACAATTTTTTAAAGAATTTAGGGAAACTGCATCTATCACCTATTAGGAGGCTTTGTCTAATCAAGGTTTTATCAAGGATTAGCATATTATGAATCCATGTCACCCCAACAATCAAAGTATGTCACTCATGAGAGATAAGAGTTTTATGATATGATTGTAGATCAAGAGTACAAGTGCATATAGAACCAGACATAACCTTCTTTGTCATACCTTGAAATTAAGCATAGATAAATTTTTAAAATCACATAAAAGGAATAATTAAATTCCTTAGAAATCCATATATTCTATATGCAAAACTTTAAATCCAAAAAAAAAAAAAAAAAAAAAAAATCATTGAATAACCTTAAATCATCAAGTATGAATCCTTATAATTCACTAATTATACTTAAACAACCATAAAGAATGTGTTATTTAACAAAATCCATGCAATGTTATGCCAACATCATAAGCAAAAATGCTTAAGATATAAGTTATAAGATAACCACGTGAGCCATTTTACAATTCTATAACATGACTTCATAATTATAATAATGCTTAAATCCTTTTAACTGCAACACATTTTAAATCACCAATGCTTCCACAACACACCCAATCTAGTATCCACATTATCACCTGGAAACTCCATCCAAGTCTTCTAACTAAAGAATTGCATGAAAGATATGCAAGAAGTTTAGAACATCTTCATCGTAGAGGAAAGAACTTTCTAAATCAAGTTGGAAGATGGGGCCTACACTGCAAGATACATAGTTAGACCAATAACAATTCCAATTAACTTTCATTAATCAAGTTCATTAACTTTACCATTAATGCATTAGTTATTCATTAAGATAGGATTTGCATACAATGATATTCCATGAGCCACCACATCAAATGGTAGAATAACTACAAGGTTGATACTAAATGCAAGGTAAGAATAACTATTAAATTATAAATTCTCATGCATGTCCAAACTAATTGTTGGGCTATGTTATGACTAGTATTAACTCTATAGATATCCGAAGTTCTTAGCTTCTCACTATCACTTAAGATTTTTTAATGTAGGCTAACATCACTAGGTTGATAGAATTCTATAAATCAACTTTATCATGGCAAGACCTAGCTAGGTAGCAAACCATTAGATTGACAGAATCCTCTAAATCAATTTACTATGATTAAGACTTGCTTGTTTTTCACATCTATTACCTTTTTTACAATCCTTGTTAATTATTGAATCTTAAGGATAAGGTTTATAGCTTTTCAATACTACGAATATGTCCATACATGTCCAGGATGTCAACTAGTCATCAACGTTGAAAGTTATCATTGAAGTGTCATATGCATGTTGCCACCCTAGAAAACACGCTAGAAATCCATTGTGGCTTTCATCATGATCCTTAAATCCATCACGACCTAGAGATTGCCATTGCCGCTATCGCTAGGAGAAGATGACACAATTGAAGGATGAAGTTGAAATGCAAAGTAAAAAATTACAAAAATGACGAATTATAGAAAATTCAGCAAACCAAGGTTAGATTAATAACACATGAAACATGATCAGATTAATAATGCAAACCATCATAAAAAGGATAGTAGGTAAAAGAAGGTAAGGGACTTATTATTAGAATTGATGAAATCAAAAATATTTTCTCTATCTTAAGAGATGAGTCACCAAAGCTTTACTAATAAATCACAAAAAGATTTGTCACCTACAACCATGTGCAAGAGATTAGAGGGAGAGAACCATGCACAATTGATGCTAAAAGTGGTAATGTTGCTAAGAATTTATAAGCACATAAGGTAGAATTTGGATAATTCCAAAAATAAAGAATTAATAATTTATTTTCTAAAGATAAGATAACATGTATTCACAAAAGGGTCCAATGGTCAACTAGTGGATCAATGTCATCTAGAGAGTACTATAGTGAGTTACATGCTTAAGAGTTTTCAAGTTAAAATAAAAGAATAGCTAGAATAAACCCCAATTATTTATTCACCATGTATTTTTAACCATATCCTTATATAATTCCAAAAAAATTAGAATAATATAAAATATGAAATTATAATTAAAACATAAATAAAATACTAGCAATGGGCCACTAGCATCCTTTCAACTTATCCTTGTATTAGAGGCACCTAGTAATAGCAAATACCAAGAAATAATAATCAAGAAAAGAAATGCAAAATTGTAATAGTTTCAAATATGCAATGAGAGCAAATTCCAAGATTCAAACCTTAAGATGCATGGTCATAAACATAAGCATGAGAAAGATGTTAGAATATACTAGCATAGTTCACTAGCAAGATACAACATAATATAATCCACATTATATTAAGATATACTCTTATGGTAATTTAACTTAGCATAAGAAAATTATTAACAAACCTAAGATTCTAGGTTTGAAACACTAGGGTCTTACATTTTCTAAGAGACTCTTATTGCTACAACATGAATGATTCTAAGGGAAGGACATTCATACATATTTTTTTCGTATGATCTGAGCTATACTTGTGGTGACCCAAAGTAGTTCATAATTTCAAATTTGTCTTACCTTCATTGGAATGCAGGTGTTGATGGTTGGATGAGCCATTATTTTTGTGGGCCTACCAAGATCAAATTCATGAAGTAGTTTGCATCCTAATTGAAAGCATTGAGGAGAGTAAAATCAAAAAGATTAACATGACTAACATTCCTACATTCAATGGGTAGTTAAATGATAATCTATAGCTTCATGTTTAACCATTTGTCATTACTTATGAGCTACAAGGATTGAATAATTAGTGGCAAGAACTTCATCTTTTTTTTTCTTGATTTGATTTGATTTTAACTTTTGATATTTTATTTTAATTTTTTTAATTATATTTAACCTCATTTAATTTTATTTGAAAAAATGCATGTGAGGCTCTATCTCACATTATATATTATATGTATTCAATACGGTATGTATGTGTGTAAGCATATTATGTAACACCTTGCTAACCATACAAAGTAGTAGGCATCCATAAAATAGATACATTAGAGTAAGGGAAAAATGTAACATAGTGTAAAATGTTATCAAGATAGTGATAATAGCCCCATGTGTTCCAAGCCTAATGATGAGTGGCGAGGTACCCCTACACTCAACCATATGAATACGAGCGTAGCACGCGCGATCCGGTTGAACTCCGCAGACTAAGTGCCTACACGCCTTATGGAACACTTAGGGTTAATCATTCGTTGTCTTCCCAGACTTACTTGTAGTTGTCACGATGTATGGTTAAGTAAGTCTAAGGTATATGATTTTTATAGTTTTTATGTTTTTGTCTCCTATGCTAACAAGGTGAAGGGTTGAGAAACTAATTACTAATTCTAACTAATGAACTAAGTCTAAATTAACCTAGCGTCAGCATTCGTTCCCACTTACCGTACACACCTTGAACCGATGCAACCGTGGCTACCAAACGCTAATCATTGCTGGGATCACCACACGTAACGCACGTGCTTGAAGTGTTCGTACTAGGAGAGAAGGGTTAAGAGAGATTTAATTCCTAATAAAGCATGTAAATGGAAAATAATAAATAACAATAAATAAAATCATAATTAGCCTATTCCATGTACTGCAAGGTTTATCCAAGAAGCTCGTCTTTATTGTTGTACACAAACTTGTGTTCAGGTACAATGTTTGCTCGAATAAAGATCTGTTCACTTTAGGACTCTTACTGCGGGCACATGGAAAATATTCTATCTCTAGAGTGATCAATCTCCTAGAGTTTCCCTATTGTCTAGCCTAGGATGATGAAATAAGGGAGAGCTGCCTCTTATTTATAGATATGACGACGCATTGTGACATCACATACACGATATCACGGGGGAGGATGCGATATCGCGTATGCGATATCACGAGGGATGCGATATTGCGATGACCACGATATCGCATCCCATCATACCCTCATGACTAAATAAAAACTCGTCCTCAAGTTCCTTACAATAATATTGGAAAGGTATGGGATTATTGACTCAAAGAAAACTAATCAGATGACTTGTGAACGGATCATCATTACAAGACTTGATAAAACTGGTGTTCATGACAACAAGAGTGAACACCTTATTACATTGACATTAGGCCTTATTTGGTAGCTGATAAAGAGAGAGAGAAAGAAGTGTTGCTGCTGCTAACGCCAAGATTGCACCTTTCGTTGTCCATTCGTAAGCGCACCATCGGTCTTACTCCTTGCATAGCTGCTTCAGCACTGCTCCATTCCAAGTGTTTCTTTCAGATCCCTTCCGTTGTTGCATGATCGCTATATGCACACAACATAGTCTTATATTAGCAAGGGTAATTGAATCATCATGTAATTGATACCTTGCTTCGGTGTAAGTCCATTGGCTAGGTTTTGGTATGGTTGATATGGATTTGGAGATATATTAATGATGACTACCGAAGGTGTAGGGGTTAGGAAAAAATAAAAAAAAATCAGGGCTAGGAGAAAATCGAAAAAATCGGGCCCCATACCCCCATGACTAATCGCGAACCTCCGGTAGCATTAGAATGGAGAAAGAAAAGGAATAAGAAAGATAGATAAAAAGGGACAACTATGACATCGATGAGATGGATGTCAAGATGGAAATGAACAAAATAAAATAGATTGCAAAAATGTTAGGGAAAATAATTTAACTAGTCCCCTAAATAGGAATGTTAGTGGGTCCTCCCCATAGCAGGCTTATGCCCTTAATGCCCTGACAAACTTATATTCAAAGAGTCCGTAGGCTCTAGGAATGTCATTTGGAACAAGAGTTAAAGTCGTAACTGCAAGAATTTACCAAAAAGAAAACGATGTATCTACCAAAATATACACTAATGATACAACCAGCAATGAGGTGAATAATGAAGAGAAGGATGGAGAGAAGTGAATGGAATGGAATCCCAAGAACAAGGTGGTGTACAACTCCTTGTCTGTGTCATGATTAATGTGACTTAGCAAATCTCATTCCAACTCCGGCTGCAATCCAACCACATCTAGTGACTTCGCATCAATGCATTCGGTCAATCCATCCCCTTGAAGTAACAAGAACAACTTCTCTAAGAGCCACTACCATTTCGACAAAACAAATGAGGAGAGAATGGGAAGCGAGAAGGGCCTTAGTTAGAGGGAACATTTTTAGCTCCATAACCAGTGCTTGTAGCCCAAGGAATTATTTTTTCTAAGGGGTGTGCTTTGAATTCTCACTTGTTTTATTTTGTGTTTTTATGCATGAGAACCACACCATGCAAAGACTTCTTGTTTTTATTGACTTAGCTTTCGATAATTGGATGACATCAAAATGGTAAGAAAACTTAAGAAGGACACATCCAAGCACCCAAGAGAATGGCCAACACAAATGCATCAAATTCTCTTGAAGTCACACCCTTTTCAATCCTTGAGTCCTTCCTTAGTTTGAGAAATGCCCAGTCACTGCTTCGTTAAAGTTCTTATTTAGAAAGAGACTGTACATTTCCAAGCCAAGAGAGACCATAGAAACTGGTGGATGGATGGATGAAGTGAACTCATTGCTTGCCATATCAAAGGAAACATACCTTAGTATCAACATCATGACTTAAAGGTAAAAATCAAACATTGGCAATCAACATGAAAACAGTTCATACCATCATGAAGAACACTTATTGGTGACAAACTTACAAGGTGGATCACACACACACACACACACACACAAAATGGAAAAGTATAACGATGTTGAAGAACAAAAACAAGAAAAGTTAAAGAAATGTGTAAAACAAAAACAAGAAAAGTTAAAGAAATTTGTAAAACAAAGATAAGAAAAGTTAAAGAAATTTGTAAAACAAAAACAAGAAAATTTAAAGAAATTTGTAAAACAAAAATGTGTAAGACAAAAACGTGTAAAACAAAAATGTGTAAAACAAAAATTTGTAAAACGTGGAAAACAAAAACGTGTAAAACAAAAACGTGTAAAACAAAAACATGTAAAACAAAAACTAAAAAGAATTGAGGGCCCCCAAATGATTAGCATAGGTGGCCATCTCCCCCATGACTGAATTGCAAGGGAGAGATCCGAAATACTGAACATTTATTTGAATTTCGTAAAAGTGCCCAACTTCTCCCAACTGATGTTCTCAGGTTAAGGGGTGGAAGTTGGCGACACTTATACTCCAATGTGTCTATGCCCTCGTTGTTAACATGAGTTGTTTTCTCAGTTCGTCCCATGCATATTGGGTTGCTCTTTCTAGTAGCTATCAACCACGGGGTGTCCACTACTAGTGTGGTTGCTACATATAGGCACCTTTGAATTTGTGTTTCCTGGGCACACTAATTACATGGAAGAGATGTTGAACATTCTTCCATGTCATCACCCTCTGAGTCACTGTATGTGATGCATGGAACTTTCTTCTTCTCGATCTTTCCATATATGTTTACCTTATATCTCCAACGAAAGATCGTGGATCCTAAGGCATGCATCTATTGTGCTTAGCCATGCCCTTCTCATTATAATTGGGAAGTCCCCTTTGTTGTTGTTGACTTCAATCACCAGGAAATCAGCTGGGTAGGACCAACCACACATAGTGGTAATAATGTTCTCCATCAATCCCAAGGGAATGATGATGGACTGGTCTGCCAGCTCCAGTTGAATGTTGCTCTTCTTAAGTTGAGGCAAGTTCTAGGCTTGATACATTTCTCGTGATATTAAGTTAACTCCGGAACCTGAGTCAAGAAGAGCCTTATGTGGTGCATTCCCGGTGATTTGTAAATAGATTAAGGGGCTTCTAGGATCAGTTAGTTTCATGGGAAGGTGGCCTACCTTGATCCAGTCAGTTACGGTATGCGTTAACATAACCATATATGTTAAGCTTTGATTTTGGACTGAAGGGTGCTCCGAAGTTTTATGTGTTGGAGGAGTAATCACAGACTCAACCGCTTGTTGTTGTGAGAGCTTGTCTGGGCTTCTAGTTTTGAAGAAAGGTCTTCTCTTTTTATAGTTGTCAGAACCAGCAGTAGGTTGAATGTTTACAACTCTCGTAGCGTGGTGTTGCTGCGGTTAAGTGGGGAGTTCCCCTTGCATTGTTGGAACAGGAGGTGTTGTGGGAACTACAGGTGGAAGAGGTGTGGATGGAGTTGGAGGATGGTAAGTATGTTGGGTGCCTCCTGGAGGAGAAGGAGTCCTCTTAAAGTACTCCCAAACTTGGTAGTGATGTTGGGGAGTTGTGTGACTCATAGAGTCACTTGGAGAAACCGGTTGCTGCACATAATAGCCATAAGGATCAAGTTGCCGGTAAGGGTATTGTTGTTTCGGTGGTGGCATCCCCCATGACTGTGGGTATTGCCACTGCTGATGTTGTCCGATGGGTTTTGGTGGAGTTCCACTTGGATAGTATGTCAATGCTTGATGGAATTGTCTTGGGTTACCTTGGGGATAAGGTAACCTTCAGGGTGTCTATTGTTGGTTAAGTCTCGGGTTAAGTGCATACACCCCAGACTCCTGTAGATGTGAGATGATTGGACAACATCCCTTAAGATGGTCATAGTGGCAAATCTCACATCCACCATCATCGTTTGTGTTTGAATCCACAACCTCATTGAAGATAGTAATTTTCCCCTTACCTTTGTTATGTGTAGGACCTGAATCTCTTCGCTTTGTCTTACATCTATCACTACTTCATTCTACCTTAGACTCTTCTACGATTTTCAGGATAGTTTCAAGTCTAGAGTCCAAGGAATCCCACAATTGATCCACCTTAGCCAATACTTCTGTTGTTAGTTTTTGAATCAACAAGGTTTTTCTATTCAACAACTTTTCGAGTGGTGACTCATCCTCTTCATTGCAAAATTTCACTTCCTTCTTTCAAAGGGAAGGATCACGGTTGTATTCTTCCGCACTCTCTCTTTTTCATAGTTCACCTTCTTCTTTTGCTACTTGTTCCAAAAAGTGATGTATCTCATGGGATTTAAGTTCTGATAGTCTCCCTTGGGCATAAGTCCCAAGGGTTCTCCTAGTTTCATACCTTAGCCCATCGACGATGTGGCGAAGTTGATCCCGTTGAGCGTATCCATGGCCCGGGCAACGATGTAGCAATGCATAGTAGCAGCCCATGGTAGCATCCAAGGGTTCATGAATACCTTGCTTCTATCCTTGGATCTACTTACGCAAATTAGACACTCTAGAATATGTTTGATACTTATCGTTGAAGAGTTCTAACATCGTACTCCACCTCCTAATGGTTTCTGGTTCCAAGGACTGGTACCAACTCTCTGCTTCCTTGGTGAGTGTCTTGGGAAACAACTTTAGTTTCTGCCACTTGTTTTCTATGTTTTGCAAGGCACAGGCATCATGGAATGCCTGTAAATGATGTTGCGGATCCGAATTATATCCCCCTTCAAAGAACGGGATGTTATTCATATCTAAGCATTTGATCCAACTATCCTTTTGATGCCTTGTTGGAATTCTTACTGCCTCCATTATGTCGAGCATACTTCAGGTGGCAAGTAGGGGCTCATCATGATCATCTCTTTCATGACACTTATGGTGTCTTCGTTGTTCCCTACTTTCCCTTCGTTCATGCCCTTGTCCTCTCTCTCGACTCTCTCGTCAAGGTCTCTCATTTTGTCTACCTATATCCTCACCGTTATGTTTTTTATGACTGCACCCATAGGTGGAAGGAGAAGGTGAATGATGTGAAGAAGGGGAAGAAGAAGGAGAACCATCGCCATGACGATGTTTCCTACCTTCTCTTCAGCTGCTCCGGCCTCGATCGTGATGACGATCTAAGTGCCCGTCCTTGTCATATGTTGTTGTTCCCTCAGTGAATAGTTGGTGTTCATGGGGATCAGAACTAAGGTTATGTATCGGGGATCGTAGGTTCTAATACCCCACCTCCTCATTATTGTTAGGAGGGGGAACATCTTTTGATAGAGAACCTGTTATGAGTGGTTCACCATCTCTGATTTCACTAAGGACGTGCAGGACCTCCTTGCCCTTCAACAGTGTATGTTGGCTCTCCTGCCTTGAGTCCCTCACACGTTGTAAAGCTGTGGGATGGTAATCCCTCATGTCAAAATCACCTATAACGTATTCAGCATAGAGCTGAGTCATGCCAATCTGTGCCAAAGCACATAGGAGCATGTTGGGGACTGCACAATCCATAGGTAACACTATGTTACCTTGCAAATCTCTCCAGTGCATCAGTTCATCTTGATGGAGGATAAAAGTAAAATTGGGAATATACTCATCAGGATGAGTATATTCCACCCTATATTTTTGAGGAATTGACGGATTCTGGTTATGTGTTATTGATTGCCGATTGTTCTTTATATGATCCCTAGGCGGTGAGTTGCTCTTGTTAGAAGAAGACATTGTTATTTATTGGTGTGCTAATTTATCATTATATAATTTTTCTTTTAATTAATTTGAAGGTTTGTTTAGGCTCCCAACAATGTGAGTGATATCCTATGTTCTATTTAGCGCACAAACACTTAGTCTCCGGCAACGGCGCCAATGATGAGTGACGAGGTACCCCTACACTCAACCATATGAATATGAGCATAGCACACACGATCTGGTCAAACTCCGCAGACTAAGTGCCTACACGCCTTATGGAACACTTAGGGTTAATCATTCATTGTCTTCCCAGAATTACTTGTAGTTGTCACGGTGTATGGTTAAGTAAGTCCGAGGTATATGATTTTTATAGTTTTTATGTTTTTGTCTCCTATGCTATCAAGGTGAAGGGTTGAGAAACTAATTACTAATTCTAACTAATGAACTAAGTCTAAATTAACCTAGCATCAGCATCCGTTCCCACTTATCGTACACACCCTGAACTAATGCAACTATGGCTACCAAATGCTAATTGTTGCTGGGATCACCACGCGTAACGCACATGCTTGAAGCGGTCGTACTAAGGCACTTATCTAGGAGAGAAGGGTTGAGAGAGATTTAATTTCTAATAAAGCATGTAAATGGAAAATAGTAAATAATAATAAATAAAATCCTAATTAGCCTATTCCATGCAGTGCAAGGTTTATCCAAGAAGCTCGTCTTTATTGTTGTACACAAACTTGTGTTCAGGTACAATGTTTGCTCGAATAAAGATCCGTTCACTTTAGGACTCCTACTGCGGGCACATGGAAAATATTCTATCTTTGGAGTGATCAATCTTCCAGAGTTTCCCTACTGTTTAGCCTAGGATGATGAAACAAGGGAGAGCCGCCTCTTATTTATAGATATGACGGCACACCGCGATATCGCGTATGCAATATCGCAGGGGAGGATGCGATATCATGTACGCGATATCGCAAGGGATGCGTAACGACAGAAAACGTCAGCAGCTGGAAATACCAATCGAGGTTCCGTGTATACAGTTTTAACCACGGATCCGCACGAGGGCTATGCTGGAAAAAGCGAATCCGTGGCACCCTGAACGGTCTTGTCGATCAGACAGGGACTTACAGGTCAGTAAAACGATGAAAATTACGGATCTTTGCGTGTTGCAATTTGATTCGGGGGATCGTGAACTGGGAGGAAAACGACATGGATGGACCGCTACAATAATAATGTCAAACATGCCGAAGAGATGCTAATCAGGAGCGAAACACGTGATTTTCAAAGATCTATGCTTCGATTTTTGAAAGAATGTATGATTTATATGTCACGTTACAATGGGAGAGACCCCCAATAACTTGATGCAAAAATGAGCACAAAACAACAAGGAAACTGTCCAGACAGAAGTCCGATCTATCTCGTAGGCTAAAGCTGGGATGCAAGGATGGTCAAGCTCTGAAGTCTGTCGATCAACTGTTTCTGACCGGGAGAGTCTGCACACTGGGCGAGACGGTCTCACAATCCCTGTTCTGCTCCTTTGCCTTGAGTAGGTTCTGCTCAGGGCAACGATCCCTAAAGGAGAAATGGGCGTATCTGAAGGAATGATTTCTCCTATTGCTAAGGCTCAAGCGCACTGTGCTCTGTTCTCACTGAAGGATGGTGCTGTCGGCAGTTGCCAAAAGGTTGCTCTTTGTTTCTCCTCTCAAGGTATGCTTCCTTGCTCAGAAAATGCTCTTGCCCTTTTGACTTCTCCCCAACAAAAGTGATAAGTGCTCTGGTGCTCAGAAAAATGTCTCTGCTTCTCTGATTTTTGCCCCCCCCTTGTATCTTNCCTTTGTCAACTGAGGTATTTATAAGCCGCGACACTCCGTGGAAGAGGTGCAACCCTGATGACATGGTTCCCAGATATTTCGGGTCCCATTGACCATTTTAAGTCAGACTGTGACTATGCACAACACGCTCGTTTGCGTGTTGTGCGCGTGAAGAGCAAGTACATGTTGAGCGTGCTTCAATTGCTTTCAGGCCGTATTAGACTCATTCACGTTGTGTTGCGTGTATGAGCATAATCCGGTATAAAAACAATAGGCTCAAAATTATTTTACGCTCACTACGCAGCTGCGCGTAACGAAGCGTAAACAATGTCTGGCCTTAGTGATGAAATACGCAATGATACGCACCTCCGCGTAACGAGCGTAAAGACAAGTTATTCATGCGCCGGGAGAAAAAGTGTCGACCGTTGTGCTTCTCTGGACTCTGCCTTCGACTATTTTGGAGCTTGTTACGCTCATTACGCTGCTGTGCGTGATAGAGCGTAAACTTGTCCTTGAACAAAAGACTTAACACAAGAGAACGCTGCTCAAGCTTCTCCCTATGCTGAAGCAACCATCCTTCTGATGCCGGACTATGTCGAAACACCATCACGCTGAGCGTCATTACGCTATGTCGCGTGATATAGCGTAAATAGTCAAAAGCGTAGAAAGATTAGGAATCTGCACAGGAAGTTGCGGACTTGATGCTACGCGCCTCTTGGCATTGCTCTGTCTTATTCCCCCCTCTGGAATGCTGAGATGCACCCTTGCCTGAATTGCGAATCTTTGCGTGAAGCCGACTCGCGATTTTTAACGGTGTTTCAATGGCCCCTCTTTGTGGACGGTTGGAGGGCTTACCCGAAAGACATCGACAAAGAATACGAAACACCGGATCGGTAGAAGCAAGAACATCGTGCATCCATGGCTACTCAAGAATTGCCCTGTCATCATGGAAGAGCAAAGCTGGAGGGAATGGGAGATAGGATACGGCTGGAAACAGGTTCGTGGAGGATGCGAAATGGATTATGATGGTAGGGGTATGAAATACGCTCGGACGCACAGAAACGTACGCACACTGATGTCAACAGGAATGCTTTCAGATGAGCGTAGCGCATCAGTCTGAGGTTTCTCTGTCACCGATTATAGCAAGAATGCATGCAAAAGGAGCGTTGCGCATCACTTTCTGCGATGTCTCTGCTAGCGTGAGTGCGGAAAATGAATACTTGCATATGTAGGTTTTGCGTATGGGAACCGGATAGTGGGGATGAAGGAAACAAGGGTTAAGGGTAGGATTGTGCGAGGTATAGACCTGCAGAGCTAAGTGGTCGGGCAAACCTGAGCAGCCATTTCAACACGCTGTTGTACTTCACCGCTCAGATGGATGCACCTTTGGACAACATTCTCCAAGGCAAGTAACCTGGAACCACAAAAGAAAACAGAGGACATCATTGCTCGTGTGAACAAGGGGCGAGGCTATCGAAACAAGCGCCGTTTGATGTGAGATAGTCATTGGGACATGAAGAAAGAGCTGGAGTGTAAGGCTGGGGCCACCAATCCTGATGATTGGCCCCGCATACCTTCGCCAAAAGGCATCAGACGCAGTGCACTTGACTGGTTAGACAAGGAACCAGCCAGATGAATTTGCGAAGCCAGCGTCCGATAGCGATGATCGACGGAGGGTCCTGAGGCCGTTGTCGACGAGGATTTCGTCGGGGCTCCGGCTGGCGAGGTGAAACTCTCAGAGGTACCACCACTACGGCGGGCGCGGTGGCAGCATCTCCGAGGGATCAGTAAGATGCCTCTTAGCTTATCCGAAGAATCAGTAGGATGCTGGTGGGGTGGCGATGCTAGGACTGTCTCAGCATCCCACCCCATTGGCTGTGCAGCTGTACAGAGATGATCACGCTCGCTTGATTTATATGGTGGCGGTCTGTAAGTCCCAGTTTTAAGTCCTGGTAGACTGTCGTTATTGGTTTTAAGTCCCAGCAGACCATGGTCCCAGTTTAAAGTCTGGGCAGACCGAGAAGTGCTAGTTTTACGTCGTAGCGGACGACGGTATGTCTGATTTATGGTCTCAGCAGATTGTGCTGTGGATGCTAGTTTCACGTCATGGCCCAGGGACAGATCTGTGCTGATTTCACATCTCAGCAGACGGCTACGTACCTGCGCCAGTTTAGCGTCGTGGCGGACGCGTGTAAACGGTGCTAGTTTTTCGTCTTGGCGGACCTGTACAACACTGCTAGTTTTACGTCGTAGCGGACGGTTACAACTTGCCAGTTTAGCGTCATGGCGGACGCGTGCGAGGAACGGCAATTTTACGTCATAGCGGACGGTCAGTGCCAGTTTCACGTCGTAGCGGACGCATGATGCCAGTTTTACGTCATAGCGGATGAGTACTACCTTACCTGCTGTCGACACCGTAGATGCTGCTAGATGAAATACCACTTCAAGTATACATGATTCACAGGGTTTTCTAATTCGTTGCCGTTGACATCTGCTAATTTGAACGCTCCATTACTGTACCCGTCGATCACCAAGAAAGGGCCTTCCCAGTTTGCAGAGAACTTGCCTATGGGTTCACGCACAGCCTTGAGAACAAGATCTCCTTTCTTGATCGGGCGTTGTTGCAGGTTGTGGCGATGTTTCTGGCACTGTTTGTCTTGATATTTTTCAATCGTGTCAAGAGCCTGTATCCGCTTCTCTTCTACTGAATCCAGATCTGCGATTCGAGACTCGGTGTGTTGAGCCTTATTTATAACCGCGGAGAGGACCATTCTCAGAGAAGGAATTTGCAACTCGAGAGGCAGCACTACTTCAGATCCGTAAACCAGGTTATAGGGCGTACTACCCGTAGTTGTCCTACATGTAGTACGGTACGCCCATAGCACATAGAGGATTTTATCATGCCACCGTCTCTTGTTACTGTCGAGCATTTTCTTGAGCAGATTGATTACTATCTTGTTTGACACTTCAGCTTGACCATTCGCCTACAGGTAATAGGGGGAGGAAAAAGACTGTCTAATGCCTAGGTTATCACAGAAGGATTTGGTATCCGCGCTACTAAACTGTGGCCCATTGTCGGTCACAATAGTCATCGGGAGACCAAATCTAGTTACTATGTTGTCCAAGATAAAATGGCAAACCTGTTGGGATGTGATTTTTCGCAGGGGGACAGCTTCTACCCACTTCGTAAAATACTCAGTAGCGGTAATAATGAAGCTATGCCCTGCAGAAGATTTTGGCGTGATGGGTCCTATGATGTCCAGCCCCCATCGTTGAAATGACCATGTTATCTGCGTTGTATGCAATTCTGTGGGTGACACGTGGATGAGGTTTGCATGACGTTGACACATGTCACAAGTTTTAACCTTTGTCAGGCAGTCTTTTTCCATGCGTGGCCAGTAGTATTCTAAGCGACGAATTTTTAGGGCCATAGCCCATGGTGCTACATGGCCGCCGCACAGTCCCTCGTGAACCTCGCTGACTATATGTTGCGCTTGGTCTTTGTCAACGCAGGTAAGTAACACATCATCAAAGGAGCGTCTACAGAGAGTGTTGTCTCCGATGATGACGTATTGCCTAGCTTGCTTACGGATTGCATCTTTCTGCGCGCGTGTTAATGCAGACGGTAGCTCACCTGTAAAAGATAAGTTTTGATATTATCGTACCATTCAGGCGTGCTTTCCTCGAGAAGAAAGGAGATTTTCGTCGTCCGAATGATAGGATCTGCGCAGTCTGTAATTAATGCAGGGCAAGTGTTAAACAGGTGTGAAGGCACGTGTAAAGCCAGGGTGGCCAGTGCGTCGGCCAGCGTGTTGTCAGTCCGTGGGACGTGTTGGGCATCGAAGGTCATAAATCATCTCAGAAGATCTTTAACCTGATCGCAGTAGGGCTGCAAATGTACAGCCTTGCATGCGTAGACCCCAGTGATTTGATTTATGACAAGCATCGAATCGCCCCTAATCGCCAGGTGTCGAACATCTAGCTCACCGGCAGTTAGTAATCCCCTGAGGAGCCCCTCGTACTCTGCCACATTGTTCATACAAGGGAAAGTCAAGCGGTAAGCGTGTAGACGCACATCCTCAGGCGATAGCGTAATAACAGTGGCAGCACTGCCACCTCTGGCCGTTGAAGCTCCGTCGAAGTACAACGTTGCTTCGAGGCCTGATGAGACAGGGCTTAGACTATGGACATGTTCGTCCGAGAACTCTGGCTCTATGGTTGCTTGATTGTTAATCGGTGAAGTTATTAATTGGTCAGCTACCGCTTGGCCTTTCGTGGATGATAGGCCAATATAGTGCAGATCAAATTCTGCCGTGATAGCCTTCCAACGAGCTATTTTACTACTCTCGTATAAGCTATGCGTAATGGCTCTAAGGATGTTGTTTTTACAGATGACGTTAACTTGGCTACAAAAAAGATAATGCCTACATTTCTTAAGCATAAAAACTAATGCTAAGCAATTACGCTCGACGTCGTTGTACCTCTTTTCGTACGCACATAGAGCGTGACTCAAGTAGTAGATGGGCACTTCCGACCCATCATCCCTCTTTTGACAAAGTAACGTTGCTATTGCTACGTCCGAAGTTGCGAGGTAAATGAAAAACGGTAAATCCCTTTGTGGCGGGAAAACCGTCGGCAAACGTTGCAGTTCTTGTTTTAAACTATCAAACGCATGTTGGCAATCGTCGGTCCATTCGAAATTAACCCCCTTTTTCAGCAAGTGTTGCATAGGGTGTAACTTGTCGGTTAACCTCGAAATGAACCGGCGTATAAACTGTAAGCGTCCCTGCAACCCGCGTAATTGCTTGAGGTCTGTGAGAGGTGTTAACCCGACAATGGCTTTGAACTTATCAGGGTCAACTTGTATGCCGGTTTCCGATACCACAAACCCTAGCATGCGTCCGATTTTAACTCCGAATACGCACTTCTTTGGGTTAAGCCGGAGCTCGTATGTGGAACATCTTTTAAGGACTAACTTCAGGTCTCTTGAATGATCCTCCGACTTTAAAGACTTGACAGCTATGTCGTCTACGTAATCATTCAGCCTTCCCAGGAGGTAATCACTGAAGATGTATGTCATGGCCCGTTGGTACGTTTCTCCGGCGTTCTTCAGGCCAAAAGGCATCATAGTATAGCAGAAGGTGCCCCAGGGTGTCATGAACGTCGTGGTCAGTTGATGTTCTGGGTTAATGCGAATTTGGTTGTAGCCTGAAAAGCCATCCACGAAGGACAAAAGCACATGCCCAGCTGTTGTATCCACTAGCTGGTCGATACTTGGCAACGGGAAGTTATCCTTGATTGTGGCCTTGTTCAAATCCCGGAAGTCTATGCATATGCATATACTCCCAGTCTTCTTCGGCACGACCACAATGTTAGATACCCAGTCTGAGTAATCGACCACGCGGATGAAACCGGCCTGGTATAGCTTGGTGATTTCATCACGCACCGTTAGCGCGATCTTTGGTTTGATTTTGCGTGCCTTTTGCCTAACCGCTTTAATCTGTGGGTCTAGGATAATGTTATGCTGGATTAACCTAGGATCTAACCCAGGCATATCCTCGTATGACCATGCAAAGACAGTAATGTTGTCTTGCAAGACCCGTTTTATGGCGTGGTGCGTTTTTTCGTCTAATAAAGAACTGACTTTGAGCGTTTTAGTCTCACCCTTATGCGTAACGATAGGGACCTCACTGAGGGGGTCTTCGGTTATGTCCCCAGCTTTCAGGTCTAGCGTGCGTGTTGACTGTTCTGGCCATTCTGGGGACGTCTCCGATGCAACTATGGTTACGCTTTCTAAAGGGAGGTTAACGTCTACTAGCGTGGAGTCAAACTGTCTAATTAACTTCCCGTATGGGCCTGTTAAAGTTAAGGGTGCTGAAACTGTGGCGTCCATTCTCCGTCTATCCTGTAAAACCAGCAAGTGCGTAAATGGTTAGGAGACAAGTGACGTGATGTCGCCGAACGTGGAAGGCTAACTGAATTTTGAATATTATAGACAAGCTGTAATCAATGTAACCCGATTACGAGGTGATAAGATGTGGTAGTTTAACGTCATTTCAGATAGAGGTGCATGCGATGTCAGTCGCATTGATGCCCAGATTTTCGGGTTCCGTTTTAGGAAAATCCCACTGAAATCGGAGATCAAGTCGATGATCCTTGCACATAAGTAAGTGGTTTTTCGATGAGAACAGGTTGTTGGCTATCGTGAATTTGAATTCGTAACTGTTTCTGATCGAAAGAAAAGCAGAAGATTAGAGCGTGAAATCTTGCAAAGATCTGCAAGCGTTAGGCTGTGAAGAAATTCTGAAACCGTCGCAATGGCACCAAAGACAAGGAAGAAGAACGCGAAACTGGCCAAAATTGATAAAGTGCAAGAAAACCTGAATCGTGTTTCGCAGGCGCTGGTCGATGTTTGCGACCCGACGCCTTTGGATCGGTAGGCCATTCTTCCTATGCTTATGTTTTGTTCTTAATGTCTATTTTGATATCTCTTGCATGAATGTGAATGTCAAAATTGCGGACCTCGGGTTAATGCGAGGGTTTGTTGAGGTTGTGTTTATCGTCGTTGTCAGGGACGAACCTTGCATCATTGCAAGGGTTTGGGCGATGTCGGCCTGGATAGCTAAGTGTAATTTATGAGTTTTCTGCATCTAGTGATGCAAAAAATGTAAATGTAGACGTTATGTGTGTATTGGTTTTCTGTACAGCGTTGCACTAAAGCCCACTTTGATTGTGCTAGATATCATTGGGGTTCTGTGTTGTATAAACCCCATCGTTCCCAATGTCCCTCCTCCGCACACGCGGTTGCAAGGGAAGGCAATATGGTTTCGACAGGGTGCACTGGAGTTCCTGCAGTTCTTGCTGCGTAACTTCAGCATCATCGTATGGTCTGATGTGTCTGATGACATCGCGGGTGCCCTGTTAGAGCACCTGCTAATGGGTTCTGCGCAAAAAGTTTTGGCTTTTTTGACAGATGGGGCCATCGACACGGGCTGCCCGGAGGACCAGGAACTTAGCGCCCGGGGGTTACGAAGCTTGCACTGGATCTGGGGAATGGCTTAGTTCAACTGTTATTACGCATACAACACGCTGTTCGTGGCGCGCCATGTTTCGACATGTTTCCAGAACCCACTAGGCACGGTATACTACGTCGGCGGGTAAGCGAATTCTAGTAACTATCTGTGTTTCTGTTTTGGTTTATGTCTGTTGTCGGTGTGAAATACAGGGAAATTGGCGAAAAATGTAAAAGAAGGTTATGCTATATGATACAGGTTCTTTATCCAGGACAACAGGTTAGTTGGAGATGGCGATGTGTTATCCTGGGCCGAAACGTCGATAATGGCGTTTACCGCTACTAGCAACGTACGCGCCGGTGTTATAAAGCAGATTAGCTTTGACATGCATGAGTACCCCACCCGTTACGCCAGGGTTTTTGAGAGTTGCCAACGAGTCGGGTGGCTGCACGATGACTGGACCTTGGATCTGCCCCTCACCGTCGAGGACGTGCAGAGGGAACTCCCGCCATTTCCGTTGCCATTTGGCCCCGGTAAGGCGGTGGTGTAGTTGAGTACTGCGTAATGTTATTGTAGATTTTTGGGCACTGCGTAATAGAGCCTTGATTAATTCGTGCTTCATGTTGTGCAGTTAGGGAATCTCGAGAGATTACCCTTACGATTTCCGGCCGTGAGGCGAGCGCTGTCCTCTTCCGCTATGGCGACATCAAGGACGCACAGCGTTGGCTCAGCCACTCGGCGGCCCCAGTCGCGGTGACCTCCAAGATCCGAGCAGCAGGGCTGATGCACCTATTTTTGGCAGCGACTCCTGATGTCCCCGCCGGCGAGATGCTAACCCTGGTCAACTCCTTCAATGAGAAGGCCAAGCGGTTCTGGACGCGCGTTCAGAATGTGCGCGTGAGTTTTGACATCGACGCTCAGCTCTTCGCGGACCTCTTTGGCGTCCCCTCAAACGGCCCTCTTGTAAGCGAGAAGGTGAAGAGGAGCGAAGCTTTCCAAAATTGGCTGAAGGAGTGGGTAAGGGTCCCAAAGGAAACCAAAGGGTTTCCCTGCGAAAAATTCGAGATGGGCGCCGCCAAGACACTTTATCCCCTTTTCCGAGCCCGGGCCTTCCCCAAAACCCTCTCGCAGGCGAAGTTCTTATCCGTAGAACAGACTCATATCATGCGAGAGGTTCTAGAGGAGGGGACTCAGTTCAATTGAGCAAGCTATTTTGCCAAGGGACTGCGTAATGAGATAATCAAGCTTCGCAAGAAGCTTGAATCCCGTTTCAACGTGCATTACGCATTCTTCATAGCTTGCCTCTGGCGGTTTGCTGAGTTTCTGGTCATTCAGAGGAATGGGGTCTGGGTGCAGCAAGACCGAGACCAGCTATCCAGACCTTGGATTGGCCACATTCTCAGCACTACCCGTGGGTAGGATCCGCCGGAAGGGATCGGGGAGTCGTTGTCTATAATGACTAAGGGTCTGGCGGTTCCCTAAGCACGGGGCCTCGATAGTGTAGGCGGGATAATGCCTACCTATATTGGCGACGGCTCGCGAGGGAAGCGCGTGGCGGAAGAAATCGTAGAGCCTGCAGCTCGGCGGAAGAGGCTCCGCCTGGTTGAGGCCCCTGAGGGTGATGCAGGCCGGACTGTGGCGATTACAGTTCAACGGAGTAAGCCACCGCCTGGTAAACGTGAAAGAATTATATTACGCAACGTTTGTTTAGATGTTGTACGCAATGGTATACTAAGGTGCTATGACATGACCAGTAAAAATGACGAAAGAACTGACCCCTAAGACGGGGGTGATAACACTAAGTCGTAGGGAGGGGGCCTCAATTTTGGAAGGAGAGGTCCCAGCTGTTAGCATGAGCTGTGTATAGACTTGGGTGCATGAGGAGGCCCCAGCTACTGGAACCAGTGACACATAGACTTAAGTGCGTGAAAGGGAAGGAGATACGGGAGATGTTGACGAAATCGCCACTGTCACCGGTAGAGGTAATAAGTATTTTAGCGTATTTGCAGGATTTTTGTAAATGAGTGAGGTTTCTAACGGAATTATGCTACAGGCGAAGAGGACACGCCCACGTCTATCGCTGTGAGCAGAGCGTGGAGGGACTTCCCTGATAGATTTGCCTTCATGGAAGGCGTCATCAGCGACATGATCGAGCGCCTGGAACGCGTCGAACCTGGAGCAGGTACGTTATGGTTGTAGTCAATTTGTGATATTACATAAGGGTAATATGTCGTCGACGCTGATGATTGTTTCTGTTAGGAGCTCGCCTCCGATGGGATCCCACTGAGCCCATTGATTTGGACATAGTGGAGCCCCCATCCAATGAAGCAGCCGTGCCACGCCACATTTATGAGGAAATGCGTAAATGTGCGTTACGCTCGACACGCTCCTTATGGGAGAGTAAGGACATTAATGAGAATCTATGGAAAAGGTTGCAGAGGTCGGAGCAGAAGGTTGAATCTCTGACGAAATAGGTCGGAGACTTAAAATCGCGATGTGACTTCCTACAAGCGCGAGCATCGGGGGATGAAGACTGGCGTACTGCTGTTGTCGATTACTCCCAATATTGGTCAGCCATTAAACACAGCGTACAGACTAGTCGCGCATTAGTCGAGCAGCGAATGCAGGTAGAACTCCTACCTCAGAAAAGCCGGGACTGGAGGGATTATTGTACAAGTGTGCAAGAATGGGGGCAGAAGGAGAAGGATCACAAGCATTTGTACAAGCAGGAAAGCATTGCTTACCTGAGGCTCTACTGAGATCTTGCCGTCAGGGCCTGATCCTTAGAAGTCTTTCAGGACGTCATCGGCGCTTCCGATGCCTTCAAGAAGTTCGAGGAGCAGGTGACCATCAGCGCGTCCCCCGAAAGGACGATGGCTTTCCCTAGGGGTCAGGCTTCAATCCCTACCTTCTTCCCGAACCCACCCCGCTGGAGCAGCATGGAGAAAGGGAAGGTGAAGGCCGGGGCGGCCTTGGGAGAGGACGTATGGCCAGATCTAATGGAGGAAGAGATCATGAAGCACCTGTGGGCTGGTCTGGACAAGCTCCCCTTTGCTGCGGAAGCAGGGCCGTCACAAGTAAGTTTACGCGCGACTTAGTTTGCATTTTTTATTGTGATGCTAAGCCGTGTGCAACTAATGTGCTGACTGTGTTCAGATACCAGCTGAGGATAGGGAAGACGAACAAGCTGAAGAGTTAGCAGAGGGTGCGAGGGAAGCAGTAGAAGAAGCAGAGGAAGAAGGAGAAGGACGCTACAACGAGGAGCGTCCTTCTGTGGAGCCGGCGCCGGAACGGGGATCTCACAGAGAGGACATTCTTCATGAAAGAATCATTCCTAGAAACGACGGCCCATTGGAGGACGATCCATTGGCGTTGGATCTGGACTTAAGAGATACCGGTGATAGTGGCAGTAGGGAAAATGCGTAATTATAATTTACGCATAGTTTTATTGAATGTTGAGTGTAATGTCATTTTACGAATGACTGGGAAGAGGTGTTATAAAACTTGGTGGATGCGTTAAATGTTGGTTACATATATGTTTATTCTTTCTTGGGTTTTGCCTGTAGATTGTAAGCGTAATTGTTGAAACGTTCGCCTAAGTGATAATGAGAGAACATAATTCCTAGTTTAAGGCCGTTGCGGGCCAGATGCATAATTTAAAGAAAGCGTAAATGATGATTATAGATAACTCCGGATGACTAGTTTAAGGTCGTTACGGGCCGACTGCGTAGTGTAAAGAAAGCGTAAATGGTGGTACCGCATCTTCCTGTGTAACTAGTTTAAGGCCGTTGAGGGCCAGAGGGTAACTGCGTAAATGGTAATAATAATCCTGCATTACTAGTTTAAGGCTGTTACGGGCCAACATATGAGTTTGCGTAAACTAGCTACTAGTTTAATGCTGTTGCTGGGCATAATGTAACTGCGTAAATGGTAATAATAATCCTGCATTACTAGTGTAAGGCCGTTGTGGGCCAACATATGAGTTTGCGTAAACTAGCTACTAGTTTAAGGCTGTTGCGGGCCAAAGGGTAACTGCGTAAATCGTAATAATAATCCTGCATTACTAGTTTAAGGCCGTTGCAGGCCAACATATGAGTTTGCGTAAACTAGCTACTAGTTTAAGGCCGTTGCGGGCCAAAGGGTAACTGCATAACAGAATATAATCCTGCATAAGTGCGTAGAATAATGTGAAAGTGTAAATGAGGCGGGTACGATAAAACACGCAAAAATGCAAAGCGTAACACAGAAAGCAAATATAGCGTAAAAGTATGTTGAAACAAACAAAAGAAGCTGCTAAGCGGGGAGTGTGCTAACTTACACGAGAATGGTGGCACACGCAGAAGACCATTGTTCAACCGTCGATACGCAATTGTCTCTTAATGGCCTTCACGTTGAGCGCTGCGTAAGGGCGAGGAGGCTTATGGTTTGGCTCCTCTACGCTGTCATCCGGAAATGGCAGGTCGGCCCAGGCTAGACCGTTGTCGTTGTTATCGGTTTGTTCGGGGGCTTGGAGATGGAACTGATCATCAGTTATTTCAATCTCCAAACCCCGTTCCTCTTCAATGTTATTGACGGTCTTGGGGGCAACCTCGTCACCGCGTATGATAACCTCCCCTCCGGCATAGGGCAGGTGTATCTCTTGATGTATCGGCGACGAGACTGCCCTCAGCTGGGCCAACCACGACCTCCCTAAGATTAAATTGAAGCCGGGCATCTCCTCGACGACTAAGAATGTAGCTTCGGTCGGGAATTGATTCCCCGTCACAAACTCAATACGCACCGTCCCCTTGACTTGAACCCGTGCTCCGTTGAACGATTTTATGCAGGCTGTCGTCGTGGGAGTGATCTAATCGACCAATCCTAACCTATCCACAATGGAATAGGGAACGACGTTAGCAGCTGCGCCATCATCCACGTGTACGCTCCGGATCTGGTATTGGCCGACCCGAATGGTAATGAACATAGGCTCAGTCGTTACTTGACCTTTCTCCAGATCATCTTTGACAGACTCGTCCAGGAAGATCAGCGAGGTAGGCTTGGGTTGTTCGGCTTCGGAAGGAAACATGATAGCGTGTATTTCTTCCTCTTCTGCCGGCAGGTTGGCATCCACCGATATGGATGTCAGCATGCGTACTATAGCCTCACGGTGTTCTCGAGATGTCATCAGTAAGTCGTACAAGCTCAGCATTGTGTTCTTTTGCTTAAGAGCTTGTTTGACTTGCGTGAATGCACCAAGGAGATCCTTCTCTCGGCTGGGTTGTTTATCCCCCTTGTCCTTCTCCATTCGGCCCAAAAGACGGATCTCTCGAGGTGGAGCGGTGTTAGTGGGGGAATTGTTCTTCTTCCTGCCAAGAGGAGGTGGCTACGTTTCTGTACTTTTTGCCTGCTTCTAAGGCATGGACAAAGGCACAGAGGCCAGGGGCCTGGGCTTAGGGAAGCCGAGCGTAAGGTGGTCTTTTGTTGCGTTAACTGCGGTATTCTCCCCCTTTCGCTTGGGAGGTGATGGCTGGTTATTTTGACGGGAGGTCTGCCCCTGCGTGAGAGGAGCAGGCCGTGGTTCTGGCGCCTTGATAATGAAGGGCGTTCTAGGCGTGGGCGCAGACGGAGCCGCAGCTTGGGTACTGCCGCGCGACTGAGGGCGTACTTGGGAAGGCGCTCGTATAATGAAAGGTGGCCGGGAGACCCCACCGGCTGCCGCTAAAGTCGTCGGCCCCCTTGGTGAGCTTGTGGGCACGCGCAAAACAAAAGGCTGTTTTGGCGGTCCCTTACACTCACCGTCCGTACTCACTATAGTGATTGTATAAGGATCGTAGTTTGCGTTCAACGGATCCTTGTATACATGCAGTGTTTGATTTTCCAGACGCGTAGGGTTACTGCTGTCTAATTTTAGATGACCTTCGTCGATTATGCATTGAATGTCGTCCTTCAACGCCCAACAGTAATCCGTGTCATGATCACACATCTGGTGGTAGTCACAGAAACGGTCCAGCCGAAAAGATTTCGGAACTGCTGGTTCGTTAGGTAAGGCTAAAGAAGGATCCTTCAGCAGTTCACAGTGACGTCTGTGACGCTTCAGGGCTTCCTCGGACACCTTCTTAGGTTGAATGTGTCCTGCCACTAACAGTTGTTTCAGCAATTCAGAATGCTTTACTGGTAAAGCCGCATATTTTGAATGATCTTTACGCTCAAAATTTGGCTTTGGCTGGGGGGACCTTCAGGGGCAACTGTGGTTTGGCTGGTGCCAGCACCAGCCGTGGCCGTGGGAGGCACTGCCGTGGGTGCCTTCTTGTTCTTGTTCTTTGCGTTTTCAGTCAGCGCTGCTATCGTCGTTGTTGCCGCCCTATCCTTGTCTTTGGCCTTGTTGTGTGCATTCTTGTAGGCGACATACACCGGGTCTTTGCTGGCCTCCGCAGCATCTTAGATGCCTCTAACTTGTGTGAAGGCCTGATGTAGGCTACTGGGGGAAAGGTAATATAGCTTCGACTTGATGAAGTCGTTAATTGCACCTTTGAACATAGCGAGCGTATGTGAGTCCGCGATCAGTTCGCGGATCTCATTCAAGGTAGCAGTCCAGCGCTGTATAAACTTTTGGACGGGCTCGAGCGGGTCTTGTTTCACCCCCATGAGCTGATCCAGTGTGGCTTCCGGCTTCAGGTTGTATTTGAAGCGGGTTACAAACTGAGTCAGTAGCTCTTCCAAGGTCGAGATGGAAGAGCGTGGGAGGGCTCGGTACCAGTCCAAGGCTTTCCCTGTTAATGATATCGCAAAGACTCTGATAATCATATGTGGCCACTGTTGAAGCAACAAGGATTCAGATCGAAAGGTGACTAGGTGAGCGTTGGGATCCCCCTCCCCATTGTATTTGGTGAAATGGGGGAGGGACATCCCTAGCGGTAACGACAACATAGGGATCGCTGAACTGATCGGATCATCCTGGTAAAAATCTATGATCTGGACGGTGTCAGAACCAGCGGTCTTGAGGCGTTGAACCTCTTCGGTTAGAGTCTGGATCAGCTGGAAGGCTTGGTCTAGGCCTGTTAACGGGGGTGTTTGTGCGGATGGCACGGGAGGTTGGACCGGGAGGGCGGCGCTAGGAAAGGGAAAAGACGGGCGGAATCGACCGACTGCTGGCGGGGCGGGGACCCTGACAGGTGGGGGGGCCTGTGAAGACCACCACCCGCTAGTCTGCGTAGGGGGGTTGGCTGCCGCCTGCTGCGCAAGATAAGGATGTAAATACCGCGGTACCCCCTGTGAAATATACGTTGTTGGTGCGACCGGGGGTTGCTCGCCATCCATGACAGACTGGGTCTGTTGCGCCCCCGAGTTGGCCCATTGACCAGCAGCAGGCTGTTGGATGTAAGTTGGTGGCTAGACGGCTGCGGTAATCTGTTGGGTCGGAGGGGGCGGATACAACAAGGTTTGCGCCGGGCGCGTCGCGGGTATATTGTGAGGCTGCATCTGATGAATGAAGTGGGGTGGAACGGTCGCCGGGACCCCCACTAGGATATTAAGTACGCGTGGTGACGACACCGCCCCCACGTCATTGTGGGGGATTTGTACCTACAGCCCAGCTAGTTGCGCAGCAGCTTGTGGAAGAACAGGGACGTGCATCTGTGCCGTCGGGGTTCTGCTTAGGGCAGCGACCCCTAAAGGAGAAATGGGCATATCTGAAGGAATGATTTCTCCTATTGCTAAGGCTCAAGCGCATTGTGCTCTGTTCTCGCTGAAGGATGGTGCTGTTGGCAGTTGCCAAAAGGTTGCTCTTTGTTTCTCCGCTCAAGGTATGCTTCCTTGCTCAGAAAATGCTCTTGCCCTTTTGACTTCTCGCCAACAAAAGTGATAAGTGCTCTGGTGCTCAGAAAAATGTCTCTGCTTCTCTGATTTTTGCCCCCCCTTGTATCTTTATCAACTGAGGTATTTAAGGCTACGACACTCCATGGAAAAGGTGCAACCTTGATGACGTGGGTCCCGAATATTTCAGGTTCCGTTGACTCGATCATTTTAAGTCAGACTGTGACTACGCACAACACGCTCGTTTGCGTGTTGTGCACGTGAAGAGCAAGTACATGTTGAGCGTGCTTCAATTGCTTTCAGGCTGTATTACACTCATTCGCGTTGTGTTGCGTGTATGAGCGTAATCCGGTATAAAAACAACATGCTCAAAATTGTTTTACGCTCACTACGCAACTGCGCGTAACAAAGTGTAGATGATGACTAGTTTACGCTCACTACGCAGCTGCGCGTAACGAAGCGTAAATAATGACTAATTTACGCTCACTACGCAGCTGCGCGTAACGAAGCGTAAACAATGTCTGGCCTTAGTGATGAAATACGCAATGATACGCACCGTCGCGTAACGAGCGTAAAGACAAGTTATTCATGCGCCGGGAGAGAAAGTGTCGAATGTTGTGCTTCTCTGGACTCTGCCTTCGACTATTTTGGAGCTTGTTACGCTCATTACGCTGCCGTGCGTGATAGAGCGTAAACTTGTCCTTGAACAAAAGACTTAACACAAGAGATCACATATCACGCTGCTCAAGCTTCTCCCTATGCTGAAGCAACCATCCTTCTGATGTCGGACTATGTCGAAACACCATCACGCTGAGCGTCATTACGCTATGTCGCGTGATATAGCGTAAACAGTCAAAAGCGTAGAAAGATTAGGAATCTGCACAGGAAGTTGCGGACTTGATGCTACGCGCCTCTTGGCGTTGCTCTATCTCATTCCCCCCTCTGGAATGCTGAGATGCACCCTTGCCTGAATTGCGAATCTTTGCGTGAAGCCGACTCGCGATTTTTAATGGTGTTTCAGGATGCAATATCGCGATGGCCACGATATCGTGTACATGATATCGTGGCCCATGCGATATCGCGTCCCATCACCTAACCTACACACTAAGGAAACATAAGACAAAGTTCTATTGCCCAAGACAAAAATTAATAATTACAATAGGAACAAAATGTACTTGAGATGCTACATAAGCAGTTTAATTACAAATATAATATTGATAATTTATACAAAAACACATGTGCATTTGAAAAGGAATTAGGTTCTAACATTGCATAACTATCAAATATAACTATATGATAAGCTTTCTAACATGATAAAATATGAATAAAAGTTGGTTTGCACTAAAAGATGCAAAGTACAATATCATCACAATCTATCTAAACATTCTAGGATAGAATTGAACTTTAACAAAAAAATATAATGTTGAAAAAGATCTTAAATCATGAAATTATTCATCAATTGCTTCTTCTAAGCCCTTTTGATCTAAGTTAACATTATCACTTGAAGATCAAATAAAACCAAGGCAATCAATCCTAAGATTGTGTAGGATATACAAACAAACAAAATACTCCATTATGGATTTGGCTAGAGGCATTAGGTAGCTAGATAGTCATGCACATGGGTAGCTACAAATAAAAGTTAGTCAAAAAAGTATAAAAAAAATACAAACAAGAATCAAATAATGACAATAGTAGCAACCTAATAAATTATCAAATTATAATTGCAACTCCACCCTCATCCACCAAACACAACAAAATGAGTAAATGAATGAAATGTACTTCCTATGATATGCTTCATGTTATAAGTATTGACTCACCACCATGATATGCATCATGTTATGATTGTGACAAATAGATGACACTTATCATGACATGATTCATGTGGTAAAAGTCTAGCTCATGACCGTGATATGCTTCTTGCAATGGTCATTGCAAAATAGTGCAAAAGATTGGCAAAACCAATTGTGAGTTCAAATAATCAACTTTGAAATCTAACCAAATGAACAAACTTTCTTGGTGATGGAGAGATGAAGCTAATGCATAGTCAAAGGGTTGATGAGTCTAAAACTCATATTTTATCAAGTGAATAACATATTTTTGATGATTTTTCCCAAAATATTTACATAGCTAAATTAAAAGGTTTCAAGGCAACAAACTAAGGAATATTGTTAAACTAATAATCGAAAGTGTCAAATGGAGCCAAAATCAAAGTATGAAAGTAGATGGATCCTAACAAAATATTTAAATATTACCAAATAGGAAATCTAAGTCACTTACAGTTGTTCTAGGTTCTTACTACTGCCAAAATGTTATTAGTTATTTTTTCCCAGTTTTTAGACATTTTAGAAACCCTAAAAATGATGTTTATGACCATTGCTTAATTTTCCATTTCTTGGAGGCTGGGGGTCATTGAAAAAAAGTTGCTTGATTTTTTGTTTCACATCCAAAAATGATGTCATTCATCTGTTGCAACCTTGCAACCAAGTTATAATGCACCAGGAAGGAATCCTTTTGGGCCATGATGCTAAATAAATTTTCCTTTTGGGCCATTAGTATCTAGCATCTTAGGCCATTAGTATCTAGCATCTTAGGGGTCAAAAATTTAAAAAACTACATAAAATTCTAGTTTTATAGTTGAAAACTCAATAGAATTTAAAATGAATGAAAATTGTGGTAAAACTTCATCAAAGTGTTAACATCCTATGCATGAAATCAAATCTTAGAAAATAATAAATTTCCAAAAATAAAATTAAAATAATAGACTAAAGAATTCAAGCAAAATGACAAATAGTTGATGAATGAACAAAATCAATATAAAAAAATTCACTAATCAAAATGTCAAAACCAAAAGGAGAAAAACACCAAATCATCATACTTGAAATCAATAGTGCTATAGAGAAGGTTCCTTGTATGGCTTTGATCTCCCAGATTGGTTCTAAATCCTAGGCAAGGTGGTAGATCGCTAAGGATTTCTAAGCAAGATCTAAAATGAAATATGAAAATATGGCTTATTGCAGATCTTATGTTGACAGTGCAAATTTGGTAGCTCATAGATCTTAATTTCACTAGCTTCTTTCTAATTCGACATAGTCTCCCTCTCTAGCTCTATCTCCCAGATGTTAGTAAGGTGATCTAAAATGTTGCTCTTAAAGACAGGTTGCTAGGTTTATATTCTTACTCTTGGTTGGCAATGTTGTGAAAGGGGAAATTTTCATGGGCAAAACTAAATTAAAAAGAATTCCTTATTCGAGTGTGACGTACTTGGATATGCACATGACCAAAACTAAAGATCGTGATTACTTCATCATTGCAGCATTCACTTAGTTTAATTATTTACTTAATTATTATTTACTGCTTTCTTAGTTAATATCTCTTCATCCTAAACTCCTGTTAAATGCAGAATGAGTACAACTTGATTACGAGCATTTAAGTGTGACTACTTGGTAACCTAGTAGCGTACCTAGGATCTGTGCTTGGTAATCCCAGTGGTAGTTGTGAACGAAGTCCAAGATGTGTATAGATGATCGAGGAATGGATGCTCATCACACTTAGGCTAGCTTAGATTCTCTCTCACCCTCTCTCTCTTAGCTTAGTTAATATCATTTCCCATTGTATTCAGGTGTAGCAGTAGTATAGGAACACATCATACACCTTATTCTGGACTAAACCATACGTGACAAAGTTAACACTAGTCTAGATGGGAAGACAATGAACTGTGACCTAAAGATAACTGTCTTGATACCACAACTAGCCCATCTACGGAGTTCAACCAGATCGTGCATGAAACGCTCGTATTCGTATGGTTGAGTGTAGGGGTACCTCGTCACTCATCATTGGCGCTATTGCCAGGGACGGTGCTAGTTATCTAGATTAGTTATATCATACAAGGTCACTGTATAGGACTTAACGATATATCTTTTATGAAAAAAAATAATTATAAAAAAAGTCACATATAAATTCACACACAATTTCACAATCATGCTTCTCCTACAAGACTATAATAATGGCACACCTAGTGAGGAAGTTCATTGGAGAACCAATGAACTATATGACAATGAAGATTGGAGTACGCAACTCGAGGTGGGGGTTTCTTATAAACATAAACGAAAGCAACATCATCCCAATGCATGAAAGCATAACTTCCTTGATGACGATGAACCCCTACTGGCCACTACAAGCTTAACGCAAATACAAGAGGCTGTTCGAATCTCCCATAGGCATCGTAAAGAGAGTCGTCTACCTAGGCTCGATTTAAACAACTTCCCTAATTTCTCAGGAGGTTATGACTTAGATCCGCATCAACATTTACAAGCCTTATACGATACCTGCACATGGAACAACATTGATAATGGTTGGCAAAAACTCAAGCTCTTCCCTATGACACTCGTTGGCCAAGCAAAAGTATGGTATAGATTGTTAAAACTAAATTCAATACAACGTTGGCAAACAATGGTAGAACTCTTTAACGAAAGATATCAAAACTACGCAAGAGTGTCAGCCTTGAGGAAACAAATCCAAGAGTGGAAACAAGCACAACATGAACCCTTGGACATGGCCTTAGAAAGATATTATGCACTATTAAACAACTGTCCAGGCCATGAGCTCTCTGAGGAAAGGCTAATGTATCATATCATTGATGGGCTTTGTGATGAAAAAAGAGAGACCCTAGGGATGTATGCCCAAGGTCAACTATATGAATTACGAACCCATCAAGTACAAGAGCTCATTAAGCGGGTAGCAAAAGAAGAAGGAGAAATGGCTAGATGGGAGAGTGTTGAAAAACATCAATAAGACCAAAATCTCAACTTAACAAAGGTCCATAATCACAAAAAGGAGAAATCAACCAATCTCAAGGAGGAAAAATCATCTTTGCCAACACAACAACCATTAGAAGAAGTTGAGGCAAAGATCAATAAGATGTTGGAATGGACACATAAAAAGTGTAGAGAATATATCGATATCATTGGAGATAGAGTTTTGACAACCCGAGAAGCAGGACAAAGTATCAGTAGACAATCGGAAAGAAGGGATAAGAAAAATAAGAGCTCAACTGCCAATCACACGTATGAATGCAACATTTGCTTGTACGATCACCCCAAGGGCTAATGCCCAATCTTGTTATATTTATATGAGCATTGGGAAAGCATGTTACATTCCAAGTTCATACAGAGATACTGTGTTTGATCACAGTGGCAATAATCCCAGTCGTGGGGGAAGCCATCCCTAAACTGGAGATACCCTTCATATCATCCGAATCCAAATGCTTATCTAGTCCAATACCTTGTTTCTCCAACTGGGCCAACATACTCTATCTCACTGCATTATCATTCTCCTGAATACTATCAGCCCATGTCCTCAACACAACCACCACCTTGTGCACCTTACACTTCTCCTAATTTTCAACATTCTCATCCTTTCCCTCCTTCTACATTGCCACCAACTGTTCCTAAGGTGTCTACACCATAGCAACAACCCCCAAACATTACTTGTGCTACGATTGCCAACAACAGTGAGAGACCTCAGCAACATCGAAGGCGTCCCTTCTTTTGAAATGACCCTAGGAAGGGACAACACAATTCCAAGGCCACTGCATCCTCCAACTTAGCACACAAGTCCTTCACTATGGTGCATCCTTCTCTTCAAACCCAATGCCTCGTGTTACTTCGTCAGGGCCACCAATTAACACTCCAACAACCATACAGCCCAATGAATATAGCCATGGAGGATGACATCCTAATCCTTGCATACCATCTAACGGTTCCAATTATCATAGTGGGTCAACTCATTATCTGGAAACTACATCTTATAAATTGCCCCACTATGCATACTATAATCAGGTGTGTGAACCCCGATGGGGTAAGTATGACCAGGTTCCAATATTTTCAACATGCAAGGATCCTCATCTTTCATTTATTAATCTTTGCCATCCTCAACCATTCAGTTATGGGGGATATCCCCCATTTTAATAACAAGCATGAGTAATAAATTTTTTTCATTTTCTTCAATTTTACAACTTTTTTTTTCCAGTTTTTCATTTTTTAATTTCTTATTTTATCTTTTTGCCTTTTTGCCTTTTTACGTTTTTATAATTAATCTCGTCTACGAATAAAACATTCATGTGGCTCATTGGTTGAGGTGTGTTCTATGTTATCGAGTTTTGAGTGATCAATTATGTGGACAGTGAGCCCATTACACCCACTCATCCATTCTACAAATAAGAGGTTCTGATCGAGGGTACAATGATATTCTTAACATTTTTAAAACTTAAAATTAATTTCGTGTTCATTGTACCCAGAATGAAGAAGGATGGACCAAGAGGGAATGATTAGGATGTGACATCAAGGGGACTTGCGAATTCTCTTTGGTGATGTCTTTGAGAGTTATCATGAAACGTGGTTGTACTAAGATCCTTGTAGATATATGAAAAATGGAAGTAAGAGTAATCAAAAGGCACTCAAAATCCAATGCTGTTCTAGGGGGTCCCACTGGAAAGACATTTACCCATGCCTGAAGGTTGGTGGCTTCTCTAGATTCAACAATTGAAAAAAAAGAAAGAAAAGAGAAAAAGGAAATGAAAAGAAAAGTGCCACAAAACAGAAATCACTCCTTCCTTGAATAAAACACCAAGTGATTGTACGCCTTGTTGTTATGGTACTCTCATAGTCGCTCATCATGGGATGAAACAATGCGGTGTTACTAATCAGAGGAATGGACTTGGTCTTGATCTTGGAACGGCGAGTTAATGACACATTAATCATGCTTTACACATAGGATTCATTGTGCCCTAGGTCAATTACCTCATGTCCCAATCTCTACAATCCCTTCTATATTCCATCTCATTTTGTTGTTCATGTAATTGTAGCTCGTGTGTTGTGTAGCATAGAATTCTTACCTCATTCTGGTGATATTTACATGTGTGTGTTTCATGGAACCAGTGTGGATTACATTTAACCCTTCGATTGCCCACAGACACTTTTAAGTGTGGTTACGCAAGGGCATTATAGGTTGGAACCTACTTTGGGGAGGGTCCACTTGTGTAATTCTATAATTTACACTCATAATCCATCTTTCACACACCATTTATTACCCTCGGCATGTTGTCAACAATGTTCTTTTCCTTATTACTATCCTCTCCAAATTCCAACGTTCTTATGAACCATCACATGCCCTTTTTCTCTTCCTTATCGCCACATATCATTGTTCGTGCCTTCAAAACTAACTAAATTACCCTAGAATCCCTCAACAATAGCCCAATGTCCTAATTTTATAATGTCAATTTCAAAAAAATCTTGAAAAATTTTGTACCTTTCATTGTGTCCTAATATCGATACACGATATCGCGGCTGATGCGCTATCGCGTTCGTGATGTATCGTATGCAATATCGAGTCCCTACAAACTATAGATACGTGACCCCCCCGCAACACTTAGCATCATTTTTAACCTTTCACGCGGGGGAGTTTTTCAATTTTCTTTCTACGGCTTGCGATTATGAGACCCTTGCTTTTCTACCTATATCTTGCTTGTTGGTACTCCGATTTTAATTCCGTCTGAACCTACTTGAACCTGGAGTGTTAAGCTTAGTCGTGGGGAAGGGACACACACCAAATAGCACATAAATTATTTGAAATTCATCATCGCCTAAAGGACATATTTAAGGGTAATTAATTATAAAATTAAGAATAAAATGTCTCAAAAACAATTTCATTCCCTTAGCTATACTAGAAAATTAAATTTGGAAACCGCCTAAGCAAGAGGACTCAACATTATAATCTTTTGGGGACATGTTCTTCCAATAATTAATATCACATGGAAATAAAGTAAATCTATTAAGGTAAGCAGTAAGGTATAACTTAACTTTGGAAACAACCTTACTAACACTTGGCCCCGTGTGATTGCAGATGGCCCCGAAACGTGGACAATAGGAAGGTACTGCTCAAGGTGGAAGTAAACGACCTAGGAGAGGCAAAGAACAAGTCCCTACCAGATAGTAAGCAGAGTATGAGGAATAATCATTTATCATTCACTAAGAGGACCCTACTACTATAAAATCGAGGCAGGCAAAAGGAGGACTTGTTGCAGCGCTTGAACAGGGACAACATCTCACGTTGCCCTAGGAGTGCGTTTAGGCTATCCATGAAAGGTCCACATTCACTACGGCGATTATGGAATTAAATTTTGAATCTTTCATAGAGTTCACTCCAAAGGTTGTTAGGGACCACCTCAAAGGATCCCCATTATGGTCTATCCTCTCTGAAAGTGGTGTGTGGTACTTAGGGTAAATGTACCAATTTTGGCACAATAAAGAATAAGGCACCATGGTTAACATTTGTGGTGTGATCATTGACTTATTTGCTTTGGCCATTTCAAAAGTATTAAACCTTATGAATATAGGGCCCAAGGTTTCTTAGTTTTCTACCCATTTAGACCCCAATGTGCAATGAGTTTGGGTGGAAAAGGCATATGGTAAGGAAAATAAGACATTTGGGGAGTTGATGATGGAAGAGAGGATCTATTTCAAAATTGGAACGTATCACCTCTTCCCCACTAAGGGCTTAAAAAGGATCTCAACATATGCAACAAGGGGGTGTGCAGTGCTGATGGGAAGGATTAATGCTAACCTACCTCATCTATATTGTACGAATATCCTAAGGTGATTTAAAGAACGGAAGATAGGGAAGATGGTGTTGCCCTTCCCTTGCCTTATCAGGAAGCTATGCCAACATGCTGGTATTAGAGGATACATTAATGATGTCCTCCGAAAAGCCCAAAATGCTTTATATGCTAAACTGCTAAAGCCATAAGTTGCAAGAAAAATCACTGGTGAGACGTTGGGACCAAAAAAGGAAAAGGAACAAACGGCAGGGCCAATGGAAAATCAACTTGCAGGGCCCAGCCAACTTCCAAGCATGGGACCTAGCCAACAAAAAGAAGCAGGGCCTAGCATAGGCCAGCAAGACCAACCACTGTCATTGCAAGATTACAAACTATCGATGAGCCATCTCAGGGCCATCGTTGAGATGGTCAGTTGGGGAAGTTGTGATGATGCAAATCTCTTCCGCATCATCAACAATGCCATATAGCCTACGATTTCCTTGGATTGTGCAAGGGGTGAAGTTTCCATCCATACATGAGAAGGGAAAAGTACTTGGTCACAACATATTTTAGGAAATGCTGCATCTTTCCAAGTGTAATTAGAAACTAGTGAAGGGGCCATAGTGGTGGTCATGCAACATCAGGATGCAGCGAGAGCCACAAAAGTGGTCGCAGATCACATTAAAGGATCATTTAATGTACTTGTTGTGCCACTGGTAAATCTCACAGGAGCACAGGATGCTCAAAATTTGGCCAAAACCTCAATAACTCCTGCGGAACATGAGGATGTGCTTGATCGATTACTACAAATAGGACAAGTAATGACATCCTTTTTTGACATCCCTCAAGATGTTATAGCAATTCAATCAGACCTCATTTCCACTAAAGGGAAGCTAGTCTTGATAGAGGTGAGGGCCGAGCATGTTGAAGTAGAGGTGTAAAAATTGCAAGAAAAGCTTATGGCCTTACAAGTAGCACAATGGGACCCTTTGCAATTTGTTCCCGTAGACCAATTGGACAATTTCAAAACTAAGCAACTAACCAAACTACTAACGAAGAATAAGAAGGTGGCAGAAGAAAAAGAGAAGGCTACTTGGGATGTCTCTATAGCACAGGCACAAAATCATGCACATAACAAGGCACTCAAGGCTTTACAAGAGGAAAACAAGCAGCTTGTTGCTGACAACCTTCAGTTAACCTCTATGGAGAAGCAAAAGAATGTTCTTGAAGAACACTTTCATCAGTTGTGAGAACAATTCATCTGAGTTAACCAAGACATGAGCCGTTTAGCCAGGGAGAATCGAACCCTCTCAATGGAGGAGGTACGTGCCATCTACCAAAAGATGACTATCAAAATTAGCGCATGACAAAATGAGGCTAAATGGCACAAAAAGCTAAAGGAGCACTTTTGGGACTAGGTGGGGATGTACAAATAGATCCTTGATAAGGAGATCCATATGGCCAAGGCCCACATCAATGCTATCAATGCTCAACACACTGACTGGCAGGCCATATTGGACACATATGCATTTGCCCACCAAGCGGAAGTTAAGAACTTGGACCTGTAGATCCAAGATCTTATAGAATACATGGAGTTGGCAAACCTGCAGTATGCCAACCTTGCCATGCTAATAGTAGGGTGCTTGAGGACAGAGCTTGAATAATAGGTAGCTACCACCTACAAAAAATATGAAATTGAATTTGTAGAACGTAAGAAGATATTGCAAAAACTGAAGATTGCAAATTTTGAACTTGAGGTGGTGAAGGCAAGCTACCAAGGATAAAAAAGTGTCGTAACAGATTTGGCTCAATGGCTTGCAGACTTTCAAGAATATAGAGACAAAGCCAGAGCCTACGAGGAGGAACAATGTGTGTTTGCGGCCTGGTATGTCAAGGAAAATCAAATGTTTCAACAACTACCCTACCCATGGGAAGTGCCGACTTCATCAAACATCGAAACATTAGCATGGATGGCGCAAGACCCCCGAACCGAAGAGGAGAAACTCCTGGCCATACTTCAATGCCATCAAGTCCCAAGACCTAGAGCACAAGACAAGGGAAAAGCACCTATGGAGGAGCCATCGCCACCAGGAACTACATGAGTTCCACCAATTTTGTAGTTGTAGCACATTCTTTGTG
>MNCI01038036.1:1877986-1896294 GCA_015680685.1 Gnetum montanum | reverse complement strand
GTTTTATGTAGTTCTTCTCTTAACCCTTCTCTCCCAGTGTATGCCTGCAGTGTGGTGATTGTAATTGTACGACATCCTTATTCGAGCGTGACGTACTTGGACATGCACATGACTGGAAATAAAGATCGAGATTACTTCATCATTGCAGCATTCACTTAGTTTAATTATTTACTTAATTGTTATTTACTGCTTTCTTAGTTAATATCTCTTCATCCTAAACTCCTATTAATCGTGGAATGAGTACGACTTGATTACGAGCATTTAAGTGTGACTACTTGGTAACCTAGTAGTGTACCTAGGATCTGCGCTTGGTAATCCCAGTGGTAGTCATGCACAAAGTCCAAGATGTGTATGGATGATCAAGGAATGGATGCTCATCGTACTTAGGCTAGCTTAGATTCTCTCTCACCCTCTCTCTCTTAGCTTAGTTAATATCATTTCCCATTGTATTCAAGAGTAGCAGTAGTATAGGAACACATCATACACCTCATTCTGGACTAAACCATACGTGACAAAGTTAACACTAGTCTAGATGGGAAGATAGCGAACTACAACCTAAGGATAACTGTCTTCATACCACATCTAGCCCGTTTGCAGAGTTCGACTGGATTGTGCGTGAAACACTCGTATTCATATGGTTGAGTGTAGGGGTACCTCGCCACTCATCAGAAGGGCTCTCCACCATCGTTTTGGTACAATAAGAATGGGGAATCATTAAATCCTTTTCCCTTTGTAGAGAGCAAATTCACAATATTTATGAATAGAGAGCAAACTAGATTTGTTCCAGATAGATATATTCTTGATAACATCTTAATAGCTACTGAAGCTTTTTCATGGGTAGAAGAAATAGAGCAACAATGTTTTCTATTAAATTTTGACTTGGCTAAAATGTATGATTAGATTGCATGATTGTTTATTTTAAAAACTATCGCATATGTAACTTCATTAGTCTTTTCTGTATAATGTTTCTCTTCTTCTTAAAGATTCTTCTACTAGAGTTTTAGTCAATGGTAAACTAAGTGCTAAATTTACCTTGCAAATATCTATAAGATAAGATTGTTCACTTGCCCTCTTTTTATTTATTATTATTTCAAGTATGTTGGGGTATGTGGTTGATCTCGCTAATAAGGTGAATGCTATTTAAGGAGCATCTCTACCACAATCTTTAGGCTGTATTTGTATAAACCAATTTGTTGATGATACCTTTTTGCTTCTAAAGGGGGATAAATTAGATATTCAAAATGTCATAAACATCATTTAGGCTTATTATGATGGTTTAGGTACCAAAATTAATTAGGATAAATCTGAAGCCATTATACCATCATACAGACCTCTTAAGATTAATAGTCTAAATTTTCATTGAAAGTGGATTGAACCACATATGATTTTAAAACTCCTACATATGTCTATGGCTATTATCCCAAACATTTCCAAATTATGGAAGCTTCTTGTTCAAAAAATTCAACAATAAATTCATATTTGATCCCAATGGAACTTATCTCTAGTAGGAAGGATCAATGTGACCAAGTACATTTTTGTCTTCTACGCATGTTTAGTATTTTTCTTTTATTGCTCCAAAGAAAACTAGCTACAAAAGGTGGAAACTATTATTACAAACTATATTTTGAAAAATTTCAATTCTACTCATGACTTTTCTTGGATTATATGGGAGATTTTTTGTTTATCCAAAGAAAATGGTGGTCTTGGAGTTGGTGGATTGCATAATCATGCTTTAGCTTTGTTTGCTAAATGGATCATTCCAGCTATTGACGGTGAAGAAGGATGGAAGAAAATGCTTAGAATATGCCTTCAGGAAATTGGTTATGCTATTCATAAGCCCCATCTATCTTGGCTTAACTAGGTTATCTTCCATCATCTCCTTCATATTAAGGGATCCTAGTTTTTAAAAGTGGTATAGAGAAATTGGCAAATAATTTTTCATTTTCTCAAATGGTGATGAGTGGCGAGGTACCCCTACACTCAACCATACGAATACGAGCGTTACATGTGTGATCTGGTCAAACTCCACAAACTAAGTGCCTACACGCCTCATGGAACACTTAAGGTTAATCATTCGTTGTCTTCCCAAACTTACTTGTACTTTTCATGGTTGTATGGTTAAGTAAGTCTAAAGTATATGATGTTTATGTCTTTTCTGTTTTATCTCCTATGCTAATGAGGTGAAGGGTAAAGAGACTAATTAATTAACTAAATTTAACTAACTAAGTCTTAATTAACCTAGCATCAGTATCCATTCCCACTTACCGATCACACCCTAAACCAATGCAACCTTGGTTACCAAACGCTATTCGTTGCTGGGATCACCAAGCGTAACGCACATGCTCAAAGCGGTCGTACTGAATGCACTTAACTAGGAGAGAAGGGTTGAGAGAGATTTAATGAACTAATAAAGCATTTAAATAATAAAAAATAAATAAAATCCTATGTAGCCTATTCCCTGCACTGCAAGGTTTATCCAAGAAGTTCGTCTTTATTTTTGTACACAAACTTGTGTTTAGGTACAATATTTGCTCGAATAAAGATCGTTCACTTTGGAGCTCCTATTGTGGGCACATGGAAATTATTCTATCTCTGGAGAGGCAAAAATGCCAGAGTTTCACTACGGTCTAGGCCTAGATTGAGAAATAAGGGAGAGCCACCTCTTATTTATAGATTTGGCGGCTCATTGCGATATTGCGTACGTAATATCGCAGGGGAAGACACGATATCGTGGGGAATGCGATATCGCGATGGACACGATATCGCATACACAATATCGTGGGGAATGCGATATTGCGACGGACACGATATCGCATACACAATATCGTGGCCCATGTAATATCGCATCCCATCAAATGGTATCCTTAATGAATAAACTCATATTTGTTTTGTTCTCATTCTTTGTAGTGGTCTTCTACAACATATTGTGCCTTTTAAGATTTTAATCATCCTCCAGTGTGCTCTCTACATTTGAAGGTGTGTATGAATGAAGACTTAAGCTTTGAGGACATTACTTATTTCAAGCAAGGGAGAGTGTAGAACAATATGCTTTGTTGGTGAATCAAAAATTGTTTTTCTATCAAATAGGGCTTAAGGAGTGTGGAGATCCTTATGGGTTCTATGCTATCGTAACCATCATCAAAGGACTACATGATCTTGATTCCTTATGTACTACGTCACAAGGATATGTAGGTTTGTGGAGGATATTTGACTTCAAAGTTCAAGCCACTACCTTTCTCTTTGGAGTGGGGCTTAGGGCTACATTTGTTAGAGAAGTAATGTGTCTTAGTTCTTCTAAGTGAATGGTATCTCTTGTGTGTTGCATGTACTTGTTATGGTTATGTATGTGTCATGTTGGTCTTTTTGCTTATATAATTTTATGAGATGTACTCACTATGCTACTAATCCATGGACTAACGTATGATGTATGCATATGCTATGTGTGTAGGTACTGTGAACATTAAGGTGTAGTCCATCTTGGGTCTACTCTAGGACACTTGGCTAGTTTTGGACTAAGGGTGGTGTTGAATGGTGCTTCTTTAAAGCTATTACATTTCGTGTCTCAGAGCCAGGAAGATTGCATTCATAAAGATGATGTTATGCAAATAAATAACATTATCAAACAAGTGTCATCATTATAGAAATATCAATACTTTTTGCATGCTATTCTTTTTCTCATTAATTAGCTAGTTAAGGTACTAGTAGTAATTAATTAGAAACTTCAAGATAATTGGATATAGGCTGATAAATTGCATTTCTTAGACTTCTCAGTTTCTAAATTTGTTAATAAAATTCTTTCTACACAACATTGTTTTTCTTATTTAAAATAGAAATGAAATATTACTTGGAAAGGGCTTTTAAGAAACTCTAAAGATTTGGATGGCATACAAAAGATTTGTATTTGGACTATCCTAGCAATGGTCTTCCTATGAGGTAAGACTACAATATCTTAAACTTTTAGTTTCCTAGTGCCCCTTTTTCTCTAAAGTTGATTGTAAAAAATTTAAGCCCTTTGTAGTACTTTTGTTTAGACTTTTCTTTCAAGAGAAGCTAATGTTATCCTCCTTGATTTGGTATATTTCTACAACCATTAATAATCAATATAAGACTTTTTGCATTCTTGAATTTTTCTTTTATATAGGGAAGCAAAGAAATGTTCTCTTTTTAAATGCCATCTTGTTTCTCTTTCCATATAGAGTATTTTATTTTCTTTACTTTATTCTCTCCATCTTCACATGCATGCTATTGTGGCCAACCTTGCCCATGTTATTGCATGGAGTCATGATCAACAAAACTATCCTGTATAATCATATACCATTTCACCAAGTAATGTTAACATGTGGGAAGGTGGATCGATGTGTGGGAATGTGAACCAACATGTGGGGAGGTGGACCGAGGTGCAAGAAGGTGGATCAATGTGTCGGAAGGTGGACCAACATGTAGGAAGGTGAAACGTCACTAGCAGGTGGCTATAAAGTAGAGAATGAAGATGACATCAGGAAGAGGGGAGCAAGGGCCTCCTTAACAAATCAGGCTCTCTTCTCAAATAGCTACATCTCTCTCTCCATTGAGGCATACACAAATGGGTAGGGGGTCTCCAAAGGCTGAGAAACCAACGAATTGTGGTTCTTTCTCTCTCTCTCTCTCTCTCTCNCTCTCTCTCTCTCTCTCTCTCTCTCTCTCTCTCTCTCTTTTCCTATTTTTCTTGGGGCAACAACAACACAACTGATGTGCATGGATGATGGGCATGGAAGGTGGGTTCTGCAGTCCTATTTCTTTATTCTTGAAAATGGATTGGAAATAGTCAAAAACAATGAGCTTTATGGATAGTTATCAACAATCTCAGCAAGAAACCAAGAGATGAAAATTTTCTTTTCCCTTTTCACAATAGACCTATGATGGTGGTAGACGTAGGATTGGAGATAGTAACATGTCTATTGACACGTGATAGTGAGATCTAGTGGCTTGTTTCTCTCTCTCTTTCTCTATTATGGTGTTGCAATAATAGATAGCAGTAGTTGCAGGCATAGGTTCTACAGTTTCATTCTATTTTTGGTGGGCGATACATCCGTGGTAGGGTTCTCCAAACAAGGAAAAATTTCCCTCTCATGTTAGCGACAGGACATGTTTTGTCTATGCATTAGAGACATGTCAACAGGCCCCTTCATCTAGCCTTTTCTCTCTATCTCTCCCTCATTTGGTGACTATAGGTAGTGTTGGGTGCTATAGTGTCTGCAACGGACTAGTGGCAAATGACAATAGTAGCTAGGAAGTAAGAAAAATTTATTTTGGTTACCTTTTGTATTCTTAAATTCAAGGCATTCATTCCAATTAAAATTTTTATTTTTTTTACTATTTTCAAAAGGCCGTGTAGCCCTCTCGAGTTGAGACTATTCCTGAGTTTTCATACCCATATGGAAAGCGCCTTAAGCAATAGTCTCCTCAAATAAGTTTTTTCCCAAGTGTTGGTATGATCAAAATTTATGCATCAACACCTTTTTGGCACTAAAAGGAGGGCCTTTCTCCTACCTTTTTTTATCAGCTCTTCCTCCCATTTTCTTGTGGCTATTTCATTTTCTAATCCTATCTTGGAACCTATTGATTTTTTTTTTTTAAAAAAACCTGTATCTTTAGACCAAACCTTTGTCTTCCCAATTTCTAAAAATTGTTGTTACTAAAACCTTTTTTTTATAATCCTTATTTCTCAGTTCCATTTTCAAATTTCTGATTTTGGCAGTTCTTACATGAGTCTTAACTTGGGTGAGGTGATATTATTATTTAATTTTAAATTTATTTTTCTAAAATTATTCTTATTTTATTATTTTATTTTAAGATTTTGTGATGTTTTTTACTCTTTACACTTGGATGCAATTTTTTGTTTGGGGGCTAACTGTTGTAGCCAACCTCATCCATGTTATCGCATGGGGCCATGATCAACAAAACTATCCTGTAAAATCATATACTATTTCACTAAGCAATGTTAACATGCAAAAATGTGGATCCGTGTGTAGGAAGGTGAACTGACATGCAAGGAGGTGGACCGATGTGCAGGAAGATGGATTGATGTGTGAAAAGGTGAATCGATGTGTGGGGAGGTGAAACATCATTAGCAGGTTGCTATAAAATAGAGAATGAAGATGATGTTAGGAANGGGGGAGGGGGAGAGGGCCTCCATAATAAATCAAGCTCTCTTCTCAAACAACTACATCTCTCTCTCCATTGAGGCACACACAAATGGATAAGGGGCTCTCTAGGGACTAAGAAACCAATGAACAATGATTTTTTTTCTCTCTTCTCCTATATTTCTTGGGGTGATTGCAGCATAGCTGACACGCGTGGATGACGAGCATAGCAGGCAGGTTCTATAGTTCTGTTTCTTTATTCTTGGCAACGGATTGGTGACAATCAGCAATGGTAGAGATGCATGGATGATGGTTAACAATCTCAGCAAGAAACTAGGAGGCAGTAGTTTTTTTTCCCTTTTCGTGGCAGACCTGTGACTATGGAAAATGTAGGATTGGAGACAACAATGCATCTACTAGCATATGACAGTGGGATCTGGTGGTTTCTCTCTCTCTCTCTCTCTCTCTCTCTGTTGCAGTAGTAGACAACAATAGTTGTAAGTGTGGGTTCTATAGTTCCATTGTATTTTTGGTGGGTGGTACATTCGTAGTAGGGTTATTTAAATAGAGACAAATTTCCCTCTCATGCTAGCGATGAGGTGAATTTTGTCTATGTGTTAGAGATGCATCAATGGACCTATTCTTCTAGCCTCTTCTCTCTCTCTTCCTCATCCAACGGCTACAGGTAGTGTTGGCTACGACAGCGTTTACAACAGACTAACAATGAACGGTAATAGCAGCTAGGAAGAAAAGAAACTTATTTTGGTTACCTTTTATATTCTTAAATTTGAGCCACTCATTCTAATTAAAATTCTCATTTTTTTACTATTTTCAAAAGGCCATGTAGCCCTCTCTAGTTGAGACTATTCCCAGGTTTCCATACCCATATGGGAGGCACCCTAGGGAACAGTATCCTCAAACAAGTTTTTCCCCAGGTGTTGGTGCAACCAAAATTTACGCATCAACACATTCAAAGGATAAAAATGGTGCCACTTAATTTAAACTACTAAGTATGGCTATGCTTTGCAGAATTTTTGAATGAATTTCTTTCTTTATTATATTATTTTTTCTCCACGATGTTATGATGGTTATCTTGTTAGTCCATCAGCTTGTCACTCAACCCCACCCTCCATATAGAATACACCTCATGAGATAAATTGATGCTACTTTTCACAAGTATAGTCATACCATGCTTGATGTACAAACATTTTCAAGCATGCTTCTATAATGTTCTTTAATCAATATCCATACTCCTAGATTGACCTAGCTTAAACCAACACCTATGGCATCAGTGGGAAACTAGGCCATCTAGTAAGGCTTACTTTCTCACATACTTATGGGTTCAAGTAATTTCCAAGGTGCAAGATTTTTATTGAGTCTATTTTTGTTGTTCATTCATTTGGGTATTTTGGAAAGCTTTATTTCCAATCTTTATAATTTTACTCTATGTAACTTCTTTCACAACTAGAATTATAGAACAAATTGTTAAAATTCACTAAAAATAAATACATACATATGGTGAAAAATTTATATGTATTTCCAAGGATGTACATGATTTACTTCAACTATCACAAACATCATTTAGTACAATGATATTGTTAATTATTATAAACAACCTTCTTCGTCAAACTTTTGCCCAAGAACTATTTGTTTTCTTGTGCAAAGTAGGCCTTACATCATTTAGGCACAACCAGATTTTTTGTTTCTGCACAAGATTTTAATTTATGTTGTTTTATGAGTGGCTTAACCTAGAGTCATCTCAAAGTGTTAAATTGATTTATTAGCTTGCACTAGAGTTGGATATTTTCCATTATTCTCTACTGATATTGGTCAACGTCCAATATTGTCATGGTGAAGATCATCACCAATATAGTTTTGGAGGTAGACGATGAGGTCTAGGACCAATAAATGATGGAACCTAGAATGGTAGCCATTAGGACATTAATGGAAAGGAATCTATCTTGATGGGTTGTACATGCCCAACCCATTAACAATATGAGAAATTTGGTTTCAAAGCAATCTCTACTCTCACTATTAGAGATATGTCATCAATGTCAAGTGTCTTATCTAGTTATCTTAGCATGGTGAATCATGAATCAGATTATTCTTTTAAGAATTTAGGGAAGAATGAATAAAAAATAGGAAAGAAAACTAGAAATTATTTACCTACAATTATAAGAGAAATCTGCATTGTACACCTCTTAAATAGGGTGCCAAGATTGAACATTTCATTTAGTCAACTATCATATTGGAGCTACCAATGCAAATAAAAGCATCAACACCAATCAGTTGGTAGCCTCTTCTATTATTGACTTGATTGAGGCTTTTCTTTTCATATCTCTCTCTCTCATCATTCAATGAAATCAAAATCTGCTCATACATCCAAACCCTAGAATCTAAATAACGTGGCAATACCATCTACTTCCAACAATAAAAAGATGTTTCCATGCCTTTCAGTTTCAAACAAAAATAGAAAAATGAATCTTGCAGAATTAATTTCAATTCCCAGTAGCATCTAAGGGCTATTGTGCTCAATAGATAGGATAGAACTTTGAATGCTAATGAATTCCCTGATTTTAGAAGAGAGTAGTTTATATCTTCTAAGAAACCCTTTCTATCTTAATGTTCTAATTAGTCTATAGGAAGTGTTTCCACGGATGAGGAAATGCATGCTACAAATAAACTCTAATTAAAAATATAAAGTCAACTACAGGAGATGATTCTGATTAATATTTTTTGATAAAAGATATTGTTGTGGCCAATCTCGTCCATGCTATCACATGGGGCCATGATAAAAAAAATGTCCTATAAAATCATATACCATTTCACTAAGCAATGTTAATGTGTGGGAAGGTGGATAGATGTGTGGGAAGGTGAATTGACATGTGGAAAGATGGATCAACATTTAGGAGGGTGGACCAACGTGTGGGGAGGTGAAATTTCACTAGCAAGAAACTATAAAGCAAAGAACAAAGATAGCATTAGGGTAGGGGGAGTGAGGGCCTCCTTAACAAATTAGGCTCTCTTCTTAAACATCTATGTCTCTCTCCATTGAGGCACATGTAGATAGGCAAGGGAGTTTCCAAGGGCTAAGAAACTAGCATACAGTGGTTTTTTCTCTCTTTCTTCTCCTATTTTTCTTAGGGTGATAGCAATGCAACTGATGCACATGGACGGTGGACGTGACAGGTGTGTTCTTTAGTATTGTTTCTTTATTTTTGGCAATGGACCAAAAATAGTCAGTATCACTAGAGCTATGTGGATGACAGTCAACAATCTCAGTAGGAAACCAAGTGCTAGTGGTTTTCTTTTTCCTTTTCGTAGCAAAATTTTGATGGTGGTAGACCTAGGATTGGAGATAGCAATGCATCTAGCAACCACATGATAGCAGGATCTACTAGCTCATTCTTTCTCTCTCTTTCTTTGTGCTATGATGTTGCAGTAGTTGCAAGTGCAGGCTCTATAGTTCTATTTTATTTTTGGTAGGTGGCACATCTAAGGAAGGGTTCTCCAAATAGGGACAAATTTTCCTCTCTCGTGCTAGTGATGAGATGCATTTTGTCTATGCATCAGAGATGCATGAGCAAGCCCCTTCATCTAGCCTCTTCTCTCTCTCTCCCTCATTTAGCTGCTATAGGCAGTGTTGGCTATGATAACCTCCGTAATAGACCTATGGTGAATGGTGGTAGCAATCGGGAAGTAGGAAAAAATTATTTTGGTTACCTTTTGTATTCTTAAATTTGAGATACTCATTCCAATTAAAATTTTTATTTTTTTTACTATTTTCAAAAGGCCACATAACCCTCTTTAGTTGAGACTCTTCCTAGGTTTCCATATACATAGAGGAGACACCCTAAGTAATAGTCTCCTAAAATGAATTTTTTTTCTCCAAGTGTTGTTGTGACCAAAATTTATGCATCAACGCCTTTTGGTGCTAGAAGGAGGGCCTTTCTCCCACTTTTTGTTTATCAGTTTCTCTTGCCATTTCCTTGTGGATATTTTGTTTTCTAATCTAGTCTTGGAACTTGTTGAATTTTTTTTAAAAAACCTATCTTCAGACCCTTTATTTTTTGCCCTTTTTTTATATGCTTCCCATTTTTTGAAAAATATTGTTACCGAAACCCTTTTTTCATAACCCTCGTTTCCTAGTCCCATGTTTGAATTTCTGATTTTGGTGGTCCTTACTTGAGTCCTAACTTGGGTGAGGTGGTTTTATTATCCAATTTTAAATTTATCTTTTTAACATTTTTCTTATTTTATTATTTTCCTTTTAAGATTTCATGGTTTTTGTTGCTCCTTGCACTTGCATGTAATTTGTTGTTTGATGGCTAAGTGTTATGGCCAATCTCGCCCATGCTATCGCACAAGGCCATGATCAACAAAATTATCCTATAAAATCATATACTATTTTACTAAGCAATGTTAATGTGTGGGAAGGTGGATCGATGTGTGGGATGGTGGGAGATCAACCAACATGCAGGAAGGTGGATTGACATGCGTGAAGGTGGACCAATGTGCAAGGAGGTGAAACGTCACTAGTAGGTAGCTATAAAGCAAAGCATGAAGATGATGTCAAGGTGGAGGGAGTGAGGGCCTCTTTAAAAAATCAGGATCTCTTCTTGAAGAGTTGTGTCTCTCTCCATTAAGATGCACGTAGATGAGTAGTGGGATCTCTAGGGGCTAAGAAACTAGTATATGGCAATTTTCTCTCTCTCTCTTCTCCTATTTTTCTTAGGGTGACAATGACACAGCTGACGCACACAAACAATAAGCATAGTAGGTGGGTTTTTCAATCTTGTTTCTTTATTCTTGGTAATGGATTGACGATAGTTAGCAATGGTAGAGCTACATGGACTATGATTAACAATCTCAATAGGAAACAAATTGGTGACGATTTTCTTTTCCTTTTTCATGGTAGACTCGTAATGGTGATAGATGTAGGATTGAAGACCACAATGCATCTACCAACTATGTGACAACGGGATCTAGTGGCTCATTCTCTCTCTCTCTCTCTCTACTGTAGTGTTGCAGTAGTAGACTACAACAATTGCAAGTGTGGGTTCTACAGTTCTATTCTATTTTTGGTGGGTGGTACTTCCATGGTAGGGTTCTTCAAATAAAGGCAAATTTTCCTCTCTCGTGCTAGTGACGGCGTGCATTCTATGTATCAAAGATGCATTAGTGGGCTCCTTCATCTAGCCTCTTCTCTCTCTCTTCCTCATTCAACAGCTACATGCAGTGTTGGTTGTAGTAGCATTTGCAATGGACTAGTGGTAGCAACTAGGAAGTAGGAAAAATTTATTTTGGTTATGTTTTGTATTCTTGAATTCAAGACACTAATTCTAATTAAAATTTTTATTTTTTTACTATTTTTAAAAAGCCATGTAGCCTTCTACAGCTAAGACTATTCTTGGGTTTCCATACCCATATGGAAGATGCCTTAGAAAATAGTCTCCTAAAACGAGTTTTTCTTCCCTAGGTGTTGATGTGACCAAAATTTATGCATCAACACCTTTTGGTGCTAGAAGGAGGATGTTTCTCTCACCTTTTGCTTAGTAGCTCTTCTTGTCATTTCTTTGTGGCTATTTTGTTTTCTAATCCAGTTTTGAAACTTGTTGAATCTTTTTAAAAAAACATTTATCTTTAGACCTTTTATTTTCTACCTTTTTTTATGCTTCCCATTTTCTAAAAATTATTGTTATCGAAACCTTTGTTTTTATAACTCTCATTTCCTAGTCCTATTTTTGAATTTCTAATTTTGAATGTCCTTACCTAAGTCATAACTTGGATGAGGTGGTTTTATTATTCAATTTTAATTTTTTTTGAATTTTATTATTTTCCTTTTAAGATTTTGTGATTTTTGTTGCTCCTTGCACTTGCATGCAATTTGTTGTTTGGGGGCTAAGTGTTGTGGCCAATCTCGCCCATGCTATCGCATGGGGCCATGATCAACAAAACTATCTTATAAAATCATATACAGTTTTACCAAGTAATGTTAATGTGTGGGAAGGTGGACTGACATGCATGAAGATGAACTGATATGCAAGGAGGTGGACCAATGTGCAAGAAGGTGGACCAATGTGTGGGGAGGTGAAACATCACTAACAGGCAGCTATAAAGCAAAGAACAAAGATGATGTTAGGGTAGAGGGGAGCGAGGGCTTCCTTAACAAATTGGGCTCTCTTGCTACGTCTCTCACCATTGAGGTGCATGTAAATGGGTAGGGGGTTTGTAGGGGTTGAGAAACCAACATATGATGATTTTCTCTCTCTCTCTTCTATTTTTCTTGGGGTGATAGTGGTGCAGCTGATGCACATGGATGGAAGGCACAGTAGGTAAGTTCTCCAGTTTTTTTTCTTGATTCTAGGCAATGGACCAACAACAATGGTACACACTTCACAGGTGCAACTTTTTAGAAATTAATGCAATGCTTAGGGGTTGAGCATAAATTGACTACACCATACCACCCCCAAGAAAACGGTCAAGAAGAAGTCACCAACAGGGAGATTATGAGGATATTGACAAGAACCATTAGCAAGTTTAGGCAAGACTAGAGCACTAAACTAAATGATGCTCTTTGGGCAGAGTATTGATTTTGCAACCATAAATGAGGATTGTTATAACTTCATTTGTGCTAAAATATAAGTAGGCATCATAATTCCACTAATTGAAGTGGTGGCCAAGAGGGAATTCGAGCTCATACACAAGAGTGGAAAAGAGTACATCCCTTCCCTGTATGATCAAATTTCCCTTAACAACATCTATGCTAGCATGCTAGCCCAAATGATTATCATGGAAGAGGAAGATGAAAAGCATAGCTCTGAGGAACAATAGGAAGAGGAGGATGAATTTAAGGTAGAATCTAAGCCTAAAAACATCCTGGGAGAACTATTCCAATAAACATCCCCTAAGGTCATAGCACCTTCCTCCAATGCCTTTGTTTTCTTCATGGGCATGGTGCCACCATCTTTCATTCCTTCCTACCCTAGTACAACAGATCCCACACTTGTTATAGCCACACATCAAGCATAGCCAATGTCACAAACAACAAATCATATACATCAATACCATTTACAACACAGTCTTGATATATAAAATCATTGATGATGGTTTTTACCATCCCAAATCTACTAACTACTCACATGGGATTCACTATGAGTCCTCAAGCAACACAAGGGTCACACACCCCCTTTATCCCATTTATGCCTCAAATACTAGCATAGATTTCCTTTTCTTTATTTGGCCCACAAGCCACAACCATAATGCAATCTTTTCCTTTTGTCATACAACCCATAGTGGGGCCACAAGCCTCACAACAAACATCACAAGCATATGTGCAAGCCTCATAGCCAATAGGACCACCACAAGGCCTAGATTAAGCCTTCCAGGTGATCCAAGACCTAACAAAGGAGTTACAAAGGCTCAAAGCCTCTACGCCCCAAACTATAAAGATCATGAACTTCTATTAGGATGATCCTATCCATCTTGTGGTCCCACCTTTGATACTTCCTCTTTGTATCCCTATCCCCCAATTTAGCAAATAAAATGGAGAAGGTGATCCTGATGCTCATCTTATAACCTTTAGATATGAGTGCTTACTATTGCAATCTATGGCCTTATGTCATCATGAGGATTTTTCCTATCCTTGACTAGGAAAGTGCTTAATTGGTGCCATGCATTACCTAGAGGGTCCATATCCTCCCTTGAGGACTTGATAACTCAATTTGTTAATCATTTCAAGTATAACTTGAAGCCTAACACCACCCTTGACTAACTCTTGAAGGTTAAGCAAGGACCTCTTGAGCTCATACAAAAGTTTATCCAATAGTGGAATGAACTCTTGAATGAAATGCCAAAGCCTATAGTTGAGACTCACCTTTTGGCTATATTTAAGAGGATGGTTAATGTCTTTATCAAGTCAAAAATTTACTACCTTAACCCATGATCACTTAGCCAAGCATTCTTTCAAACCAAGAATATAGAAGATGCTACAGAGGCCATTCATGACCCAACCTACATAGCATACAAAAACCAACATACATGGAGAAGGATAAACATAACAATATGACCATAGAAACTATGACTAAAGAAGCCAAGACCACTAACCAAGGGCCAAGGACCAACCCATCCAAGGTCCCCACTAATAATAACCATGATAACCAACCTTCAACCATTGGGGCCATTGCATCAAAAATGAACAGACCCAATTTTGAAAGGAAGGATAGATCCAAGTACACTACACTACCATTAAAACCATTAGAGTTATTAGACCACCTTTTGAAAAGTGGGTGTATCTAATATAAATATATTTCTAAAGATTTCCAAAAGAAACATGATAGACTCTATGAAATAGCCAAGGATCTCACTAGAGAAACAAAAGATGACCTACCATTACCTAAATACTTCAAGATAGACTACTTTTGCCACTATCACCAACTACTTGATCATGACATAGAATTCTACCTTGCACTGAAGGATCACTTGTAGAAGATGATAGATAGAGGAGAGTTGGTTCTAGGTGCATCCAACCCTGTCTAACCTTAAAACCAATTGATGTAGGTGTACAAAGATCTTTTGAACACTAATAATGATGCATATATCATATCAACATTCAACATAGATGATAATCAAAGATCCTCAAAAGAACCATTTATAATTTGCATACCCCCTTATGGTGAAAGGGAATCTTCAACTCCCACTAGTTCAAGATCCCCTTTTGTCATAAGGATGCCATCACAACTACCTTGTAGGGAACCATTTATCATCAGGGTGCCCTAGACCACCATAGCACAACTAGCCATAACATCACTAATTGATAAAACCACGCAACAACCTTTTGTGGTGGCCAATGATATCACATATTCCTCACAACCAATAACTAACAATTAAAAAGCTCTAAACAAGCAAAGGAAGAAGCAAAATTAAAAGCCTAACAATAAGGGTGACAAGCAGATGAAGGCACAAAAGAATGTGGGCACACCAAAGCCCACTCCCATATTGGCTATACCCATGTCTTCCTCTACCCAACCAACTTCAAACAACAAACCACAAGGGGATTCCAAAGCTCATGCTTGAAAGAATGAGGAGAAGCTCCAATAATCATAATCTAAGATCAAAGTATGCATTTTGGGGTGTATGGAGGAGGTGAAGCACAACTAGGTGACAAGCTCGTGACCAACAAGAAAAACCTCCTCAATGTAATATATTAGGTTAGATAATCTTTTAAGCAAAAGAATGCTACTCTAAGCTTGTTGATGAGTTATGAATTGTTGGCCATGATATCACATACGTCATATCACAAGCAATGTGATATCACGTACATGATAGCACAGCCTAGACACGATATTGCGTACGCGATATCGCAGCTTGTCTCCTCATCTATAAATAAGAGGTAGGAACATTTTGTAGGCAATTTTGAGTCTTTTGAGTTTTTTAGAGTTATTAAATTTAAGTTTTCAATAATTTTTTAGTACATCAGTTTTTCCACTCAACCCTTCTCTTCCTGTGTATGCCCATAGTGTGGTGATTGTAATTGTACGACATCCTTATTCGAGTGTGACGTACTTGGACACGCACATGACCGACAATAAAGATTGAGATTACTTCATCATTGTAGCATCCACTTAGCTTAATTATTTATTTATTTAATTGTTATTTACTACTTTCCTAGTTAATACCTCTCTACCCTTATCTGCTAGTAATGCGGAATGAGTACGACTTAATCACGAGCATTCAAGTGTGACTACTTGGTAACCTAGTAGCATACTTAGGCCATGCGCTTGGTAATCCCAGTGGTAGTCATGCACAAGGTCCAAGATGTGTACGAATGATTAAGGAATGGATGCTTATTGCACTTAGGCTAGCTTAGACTCTCTCTCTCTCTCTCTCTCTCTCCTCGTTTAGTTGATATTAATTTCCATTAGCCCCAGGAGCAGCATTAGTATAGGAACACATCATACACCTCACTCTAGACTAAACCATACACGAAAAAGCTAATACTAGTCCAGGTGGGAAGACAACGAACTGCGATCTACGAGTAAGTGTCTAGAAACCACAACTAGCCCATCTGTGGAGTTCAACTGGATCGTGCATGAAATGCTCGTATTCATATGGTTGAGTGTAGGCATACCTCATCACTCATCATTGGTGCTGTTGCTGGGGACGGTGCTAGTTATCTAGGTTAGTTATATCATACAAGGTCCTTGTATAAGAATTAATGATATATCTTTTCAGAAGAAATAATTATAAAAGTCACATACAAACTCACATACAATTGCACAACCATGCCTCTCCTACAAGACTATGATAATGCCATATCCAGTGAGGCGATTCATTGGAGAACCAATGAATTTTATGACAATGAAGATTGGAGTACACAATTCAAAGTGGGGGTCTCTTATAAACATAAATGAAGGCAACATTGTTCCAATGCATGAAAGCATAATTTACTTGATGACAATGAACCCCCATTGGCCACTACAAGCCTAATGCAAATACAAGAGGCTGTTCAAATCTCCCATAGGCATCGTAAAGAGAGCCGCCTACCCAGGCTTGATTTAAACAACTTTTCCAATTTTTCAGGAGGCTATGACTTAGATCTGCAACAACATTTACAAGCCTTCTACGATGCTTGTGCATGGAACAACATTGATAACAGTTGGCAAAAACTCAAGCTCTTTCCTATGACACTCATTGGCCAAGCAAAAGTATGGTATAGATCATTAAAACCAAATTCAATACGACATTGGCCAACAATGGTAGAACTCTTTAGCAAAAGATATCAAACCTACGCAAGAGTGTCAACCTTGAGGAAACAAATCCAAGAGTGGAAACAAGCACAACATGAACCCTTGGACATGGCCTTAGAAAGATATTATGCACTGTTAAACAACTGTCCAGGCCATGAGTTCTCTGAGGAAAGGCTAATGTATCATATCATTGATGGGCTTCGTGATGCAACAAAAGAAACCCTAGGGATGTATGCCCAAGGTCAACTATACGAAGTACAAATCCATCAATTCCAAGAGCTTATTAAGTGGGTAGCAAAAGAAGAAGGAGAAATGGATAGATGGGAGAGTGTTGAAAAACATCAACGAGATCAAAATCTCAAATTAACAGAGGTCCATAATCACACAAAGGAGAAATAAACCTATCTCAAGAAGGAAGAACCATCTTTGCTAGTACAAAAATCATTAGAGGAAATTGAGGCAAAGATCAATAAGATGCTAGAATGGATGCATAAAAAGTGTGGAGAATATATCAATATTATTGGAGATAGAGTTTTGACAACCCAAGGAGCAAGACAAAGTATCATTAGACAATTGGAAAGAAGGGATGAAGAAAATAAGAGCTCAACTGCCAATCACACACATGAATGCAACATTTTCCTGTACGATCACCCCAAGGTCCAATGCCCAATCTTGTTCATTTATATGAGCATTGGGAAAGCACGTTACACCTAGAGTTTGTATAGAGATACTATGTTTGATCACAGTGGCAACAATCCCAATCGTGGGGGAAGCCATCCCTAAACTGGAGACACCCTTCATTTTATTTGAATCCAAACACTTATCTAGTTCAACATCCTGTTTCCCCAATTGGGTCAACATACTTTATCTCACCGCATTATCATTCTCCTCAATACTATCAACCCATGTCCTCAACACAACCACCACCTTGTGTACCTTACACTTCTCCTAAATTTCAACATTCTCATCCTTTCCCTCCTTCTACATCACTACCAACTATTCCTAAAAGGTCTACACCATAGCAACAACTCATGAACGTTACTTGTGCTACTATTGCCAATAGTAGTGAGAGACTACCTCAACATCAGAGGTGTCACTTCTTTAGACATGACCGTAGGAAGGGACAACACAGTTCCAAGGCCATTACATTCTCCAACTCAATACAAATCCAACACTGTGGTGCATCCTTCTCTTCGAACCCAATGCCTCGTGTCACTTCCTCAAGGTCACCAATTAAGACTCCAACAACCATATGACCTAATAAATACAGCCATGGAGAGTGACATTCTGATCCTTGCATACCATCTTATGGTCTCAAGTATCATAGTGGGTCAACTCTTTACCCAGGAACCACATCTTACAAGTTTCCCTACTATGCTTACTATAATCAGGTGCGTGAACCCCAATGGGGTAAGTATGACCAAGTTTCAATATTTCC
>MNCI01038036.1:1822022-1877672 GCA_015680685.1 Gnetum montanum | reverse complement strand
TTAGGGTGTGACATTAAGGGGACTTGCGGATTCTCTTTGGTGACGTTTATGAGAGTTATCACGCAACATGGTTGTACTAAGATCCTTGTAGATCAAATGCAAAATGGGAGTAAGAGTAATCAAAAGGTACTCAAGAATCCAATGCTGTTCTAGGGGGTCCCACTAGAAAGACATGCACCCATGCCTGAAGGTTGGTGGCTTCTCTAGATTCAACAATAAAAAAAAGAGAAAAAAAACAAACAAAACAAAGAAAGTGCCACAAAGAAAAAATCACTCCCTTGAACAAAATGCCAAGTGATTGTAGGCCTTATTGTTATGGTACTCTCATAGTCGCTCATCATGGGATGAAACAATGTGGTGTCACTAATCAGAGGAATGGACTTGATCCTGATCTTGGAACGATGGGTTAATGACACATTATTCATGCTTTACATGCAGGATTCATTGTGCCCTAGGTTAGTTACCTCATGTCCCAATCTCTATAATCCCTTCTATAGTCTGTCTCACCTCGCTATTCATGTAATTGTAGCTTGTGTCTCATATAGCGTAGAATTCTTACCTCATTCTAGTGGTATCTACATGTTTGTGTTTTATGAAACTGGTATGGATTACAGTTAACCCTTCTAGTGCCTACGGACATTTTAAGGTGTGGTTATGCAAGGGCATTATAGGTTGGAACTTGCTTTAAGGAGGACCCACTTGCGTGATTTTTGTAATTTGCACTCATAACACATCTTCCGCACATCATCTATTACCCTCAGCATATTGTCAACAATATTCTTTCCCTTATTACTATCCCTCTGATTCAAAAGTTCCTATGAACCATCACATAGCCTTTTTCTCTCCCTTACCATCTGAGGTACTTATTGATAAATTCCACACCATCATAATTTTCATGCCTTTAGAACTAGTTGAATTACCCTATAACCCTTTAACACTCATCTAAATGTCCTTAGTTTACATCGTTTAATTTCAGAAAAATATGTAAAAATTTGGTACATTCTATAAAGTGCCCTAACATCGATAGGCTGCGATATCACATCCAAAATATATATATATATATATGCAATCCCCCCACGCTAATCAACATCATTTGCAATTGTTCACGTGGGGGAAGTTTTTCAAATTTCTCTTTATGACTCGTGATTATGTGTCTCTTGCTTTCATATCCATAACTTGCTTGCTGGTACTCCGATTTTCATTCTATTTGAACCTACTTGAACCCAGAGTGTTCAACTCAGTCGTGGGGGAGGGACACACGTCGAATAGCACATAAATTTTTTGAAATTTTTCATTGCCCAAAGGACATTATCAAGGGTAATTAGTTGTAAAATTAAGGATAAATGTGTCAAAAACAATTTCATCCCCTTAGTTATACCGGGAAACTAGATTTGGAAACCACCTAAGCAAAAAAGACTCAATATTATAACCTTTCAGGGACATTTTAATTAACTTTACACGTAGACAAGCAATTCCATTAAGGCAAGCAATAAGGTATAACCTAACTTTGGAAACAACCTTGCTAACAATTAGTCTCGTGTGATTGTAGATGGTCCCAAAACATGGACAACAAGAAGGTCCTACTCAAGGTGGGATCAAATGAACCAAGAGAGATGAAGGACAAGTTCCTACCAAATAGCATGCAAAGTAGGAGGAAAAATCATTTAGTATCCACCAAGAGGACCCTACTACTATACAGTCAAGGTAGGCAGAAGGAGGAGCTACTGCTGCGTCTGAACAGGAACAACATCTCACGTTGCCCCAGGATTGTGTTCAAGCCATCCATGAAAGGTCCATATTCATTGCAATGATTGTGGAATTAAATTTTGAATATTTTGTAGAATTTTCTCTGGAGGCTATTAGGAATCACCTCAAAGGATCCCCATTATGGCCTATCCTCTCTAAAAGTGGTGCTTGGTACTTAGGGGAAACGTACCAATTTTGGCACAACAAAGAAGAAGGCACCACAGTTAACATTTGTGGTGTGATTGTTGATTTCTTTGTTCAAGCCATTTCGAAAATATTAAACCTTTCAAATATAGGGCCAAAGGTTGCTCAGAACCAGCTGGACACTTTCAGAACTGAGCAACTTAATAAATTGTTGACAGAGAATAAAAGGGTGGCAGAAGAAAAAGAGAAGGCTAACTAGGATGCCTCTATGGCGCAAGCACAAACTTACATGCATGCTAAGGCACTTAAGGCCTTACAAGAGGAGAAACTCCAAGCCATACTTCAACACCATCAAATCCCAAGACCTAGAACACAAGACAAGGGAAAGACATCCATGGAGGAGCCACCACCACCAGGAACTACATGAGTTCCACCCAATCTTGTAATTATAGGATTTTCTTTTACATTCTTTGTGTTTTATCTTAATTTTTTTTCAATTCCACATAGTGGCATGAATCCATTCTAGTCAATCAATAATCCCATACCTATCCATTGTGTAATCAATGGAGCTTGTTCTTACTTTAACTCAAGGATGAGTTTTTATTCAGTTGTGGGAATATGATGAGTTATGAATTTTTGGCCATGATATCATGTACGTGATATCATAGGTGATGCGATATCACATACGTGATATCACGTACGGGATATCACAGCCTAGACGCGATATCACGTACAAGATATCGCAGCCTATCTTCTCATCTATAAATAAGAGGTAGGCAGATTTGGTAGGCAGTTTTGAGTCTTTTGAGTTTTTTAGAGTTATTAAGTTTAAGTTTTTAATAAGTTTTTAGTACACCAGTTTTTCCTCTCAACCCTTTTCTCCCTATGTATGCTCGCAGTGTGGTGATTGTAATTGTACGACATCCTTATTCGAGTGTGACGTACTTGGACACACACATGACTAGCAATAAAGATCGAGATTACTTCATCATTGCAGCATCCACTTAGCTTAATTATTTATTTATTTAATTGTTATTTACTACTTTCCTAGTTAATACCTCTCTACCCTTATCTTCTAGTAACACGAAATGAGTATGACTTAATCATGCGCATTCAAGTGTGACTACTCGGTAACCCAATAGCGTACTTAGGCCATGCACTTGGTAATCCTAGTTGTAGTCATAAACAAGGTCCAAGATGTATACAGATGATTAAGGAACAGATGCTCATCGCACTTAGGCTAGCTTAGACTCTCTCTCTCTCTCTCTCTCTCTCTCTCTTTCTCCTAGTTTAGTTGATATTAATTTCCATTAGCCCCAGGAGTAGCATTAGTATAGGAACACATTATACACCTCACTCTAGACTAAACCATACATGACAAAGCTAATACTAGTCTAGGTGGAAAGACAACGAACTGCTATCTACGAGTACCTATCTAGAAACCACAACTAGCCCGTCTGCAGAGTTCGACTGGATTGTGCGTGAAACACTCGTATTCGTACGGTTGAGTGTAGGGGTACCTCACCACTCATCACTTGTATGACCTAATCATGACTTCCGCCACACATTGTGAGGCATTAGTCAAAATCTTAACTTTTATCCCTATTAGTGAGGATGTCCTTGCTAATGAGGAATCCATTCATGCAGTGATGGTTCCTCCCACATCCAAGGAATTGAATTCAACATCCCTAACATTTTCCAATAGTGAAATTAAGGTTAATCCCTATAATGATGAAATTACTAGGGCTCATCTATTCATAACCATATGCATAGGGTAGTTCAAGGTGCATCAAGTGCATGTGGATGATGGTATAGCTACTAACATCATCATGTGCACCGTCATTGAATGATTAAACTTGACATTGCAAATATAAAAAACATCGATAGTTGCTCTCAAGAATTTCAATGGATTAAGGGTTACTGCCATCTCCTTAGATTTTGTGGCAAGGAAGCAATTCCTCATGACTATAAATTTCTTGGTGGTGGAGGAGATGCCTAGGTTTAACCTTATCCTAGGAAGATGTTGTTTGGCTTAGTTATGAGCTATGTCTTCTCCCATCCACTAGGAGATTCACCTTCCTTATGAGGAAGGTGAGATCGTCATTCATAGTGATAATATGGTATCCCTAGCTATTAATAATGTAGACATAGAGTAGGGTCATGAAAACCAACAACCCCAGAGAAAGCGTAAAGCTAATAATGACAATGAGGGATAGCAAGATGCATCATGGGATGAACTCCCATTTAACATCATTGTGAAGATGATGAATATAAACTTATGTAGAGTAGACCTTACTTGTTCCCTAATCTTTTAAAAATTAGGAAGAGTTTGCACAAGTGAAGTATCCCTTAACCCTTCCACCCCATGTCACTATAACCATGTAGCTTATAGCCATGTAGCTTAGCCTTTCCTTGCTAATTTGTTATGCTTGTTTATGTATTTTATTCTACTCTTCATGTAGGTAGTCTAGATTTCTACTTTTATTTGCATTTTACTTATGTATTCTGGCCTTTCTTTTCCATTAATTTTATACATGATGAAAAAAAATCCTTACAGAAAGATTGTAAAGTTGGAAAAAACCATAAAAATCCAAAAAAAAATAAGATTCGAGGGCTCACCATGGTCTAAAAATGGCAAACCCATGGCTTGATAAGGCCGTAAACTGACATCATTCCCTACCAAGGCCTTAAATTGGCATCGTAGTCCATTAAGACTTTAAAATGACATTACAATATGCTAAAACTTTAAAATGGTGTTACAGTCTACTAAGATTTTAAACTACTGTTACAATCTGCTAAGACTCTAAACTTGTATCATGGCCAACCATAGCCTTAAACTAGTGATACATGTATAGCCTATCATGCCTTTTCTTTTATTATTAAAAAAATGACATGTAACCATTGCCTATTCATAACCTTATTGATGAATGACAAGGTATCCCTATGCTCAACCATACAAATATGAGCGTGAATGCACGATCCAATCAAACTTCACAGATGGACTAGTTATGGTACCTAGAGAGTTATACGTTGATCGTAGTTCGTTGTCTTTTCACTTGGACTAGTATTTGCTTTGTCATGTATGCTTTAGTCTAGAGTGAGGTGTATGATGTGATCCCACTACTCCTAAGGACAATAAGAGATAACTTAATTACACTAATGGACAATAGGAAATAAGATCTAAGCTAGCTTAAGGATGATGAGCATCCATCCCTAATCATCCATATGCATCTTGGACTTCGTGTACTATTTCTGGGATTACCAAGCACACATCACTCGAAACACTACTTGATACGCTACTAGGTTATCATGTAGTTGCATTTAAATATTTGTGATTAAGGCATACCCATTTCGCATTAACAACAGGAATAGTAAATGATGATAAAATAAATATTAACTCAAAAATAGCAATAAATAATCAACAATTAAAATGATTAAAAGCTAAGTGAATGTTGTAATGATGGAGTAATCTTGATATTTATTGTCGATCGTGTGCATGTCCAAGTATGTCACACTCAAACAAAGGTTCCATACAATTATAAGCATCACACTACGGGCATGCACTAAGAATAACTGAAAACTAAACTATCAAAAGAAAAGAACTTCTACTCTCTAATGATCTAACTACTGACCAATTGATCTCATTGTGTGTCTAAGTGTTGTATTTATAGGCTAACACAAGAATCATGATATCATGTACTTAATATTGCATACTAGATATCGGGGCCTGGCAAATCGTGATTCATCATACCCCCATGACTGAATAAAAACTCATCCTCAAGTCAAAAAAATGAGGAACAAGTTCATTCGATTACAAACAATGGATAGGGATGGAATTATTGAATGACCATGGACTATTTTATGCCATAATGTGGAACTAAATAATATTTGGACATCAATACAAAATACAAAAACTTGCAAAACTCATGTGGTTCCTGGTGGTGGTGGGTTCTTCATGGATGTCTTTCCTTTGTCCTGTGCTTCAAGCTTCTGAAATGGATACCTTTGAAGAAGTGGTTGAAGTTTTTCCTCCTCTATCTAAGGATCATGAGCCATCCATGCTAATGTTCCAATGTTTGATGGAGTTAGCACTTCCCATAGACACGGTAGTTGCAGAAACACTTGATTGACCTTGACATACCATGCCACAAATAGCCATTGTTCCTTCTCATAGGCTTTAGCTTTGGCTTTGAGTTCTTGATAATTTGTAAAATGTTGAGCCAAATTTGCTGCTATGTCTTTTTGACCTTGGTAGCTAGCCTTTACTACCTCCAATTCAGAGTTTGCCACCTCTAATCTTTGGAATGTTTTCTTATGCTTTGCAAACTCTATCTCGTATTTAGCATAGGTGACAACTTCCTGCTCCTCGAGCTCAGTTCTCAAGTACCCTAATATTAACATGGACGAGTTGGCATATCATAGATTTGTCAACTCCATGTATTCTTTGAGATCTTGGATCTACAAGTCTCAACTTTTCAATTCTACTTGGTGGGCAAGGACATAAGTATCTAGTATGGCTCAACAATCAATGTGTTAAGCATTGAAAGTATTAATGTGGGCCTTAACCATATGGATCTCCTTTTTGATGATTTCCTTGTACATTACCACTTGGTTTTGGAAGTGTTCTTTTAACTTCTTGTGCTTTTTGGCCTTATTTTTTCACGCACTTATTTCTATGGTCATCTTTTGTCAGATGGCATGGACCTCCTCCATGGAGAGGATTCTATTATTCTTGGCCAAGCGATTCATGTATTGGTTAACCCAAACTAGTTTTCCTCACATTTGTTGGAAACTTTCTTCAAGAATGTTCTTCTATTTCTCAACTATTTTCAACTGAAGATTTTCAGTAGCAAGTAATTTATTTTCCTCTTGTAAGGCCTTGAGAGCTTTAACATGTGCATATGTCTGAGCCTGTGCTTTTGAAGCATTCCAATTAGCCTTCTCTTTTTCCATTGCCATCCATTTATTTTCTTCCAAAAATTTATTTAGTTGCTCAGTTCTAAAAATTTCTAATTAGTCAGCTATGATAAATTGAAAAGGATCCCATTTTTCAGCTTGTCGGGTGACAAGTTTTTCTTGCAATCTTTGCAACTCTCCTTCCATGTGCTCAACCCTAACTTTAGCCATGACAAATTTTCCTTTGATGGAAATGAAGTCTAATTATGCTGTAGTGACATCTTAGGGAATGTTAAACAAGGGAATCATAACTTGTCCTATTTGCAACAAGCAATCCAAAGCATCCTCATGTTCCGCAAGAGTTATTGAGGGATCGCCAAAGCTTGAGCATCATGTGTGCTTCTATGAAATCTATTGATGGAAAAATAGGAACACTAAATAATTATTTAATGTGATCTATAACCACCTTTGATGCACTTGCCACATCCTGGTGCTGCATGACCACCATCATGGCTCCTTCACCAGTTTCCAACCTAACCTAGAAAGATGCGACATTCCCAAAGATCTGTTGAGACCACTAGGACTCTCCTCTTGAAATCAATGAAATATGTCCACTTTTAGGATCAACCAAAATAGTGGGTTATATGACATCATCACTGACCCTGAATAAGTTCTCGGCATCACAGCTTTACCAACTAACCATCTTAGCAATTGTTTGGAGATGATTGATAAATAGGCAATAGTCTTGTTGCGGTAGTGGCGATTGCTAGACTTGCTAGCTTATAGGCTGTGTGCTAGGCCCTGCTTCCTATTTTTGGCTAGGTCTTGATGTTTGAGGCATAGTGGGCCCAACTATTTACTAGGAAATAAGATCTAAGCTAGCTTAAGGATGATGAGCATTCATCCCTAATCATCCATATGCATCTTGGACTTTGTGTACTACTTATGGGATTACCAAGTGCACATCACTCAAAACACTACTCGATACGCTTCTAGGTTACCACGTAGTTACACTTAAATGTTCATGGTTAAGGCATACCCATTCCATGTTGATAATAAAAGAAATATTAACTAAGAAAACAGTAATAAATAATCAACAATTAAAATGATTAAAAGCTAAGTGAATGTTGTAATGATGGAGTAATCTCGATCTTTATTGTTGATCATGTGTGTGTCCAAGTATGTTACACTTGAATAAAGGTTTCATACAATTACAAGCATCACACTACAAGCATGCATTGAGAATAACTGAAAACTAAACTATTAAAAGAAAATAACTTCTACTCTCTAATGATCTAAGTACTGACTAATTGATCTCATTGTGTGCCTTAGTGTTGTATTTATAGACTAACACAGGAATCATGATATTGTGTATATGATATCGTATCTAGGCTACAATATCACATACTCGATATTGCGTACCTGATATCGAGGCCTGGCAAACCGCGATTCATCATTTATAGTTCTCGACATAGCAAATGCAGCTATATTCCACATAGATATTTCCAATGCATGTACCCTTAAAACCTTAAGATAATAAAGTAATCAACAATGTATCTAGCCAAAACCAAAACTGAAAAATAAAATTTAAAACATATTAAAATAAAATAACATAGTCATGGCCATATTTTATGGCATAAATGTTAAAATTATCAATCATAAATGATAAACTGTCTACAACTCAAGTATTGGCTAACATAAGCCATACAATCTCAAGCATAAAATGAAATAAACAAAAACAACTAATCGCATCATGCATTTGATGGTGCCAAGGGGGCATCCAAAGAAGGAGGAGGTGATGCATCATCATCATCATCACCTACACCATTAGGACCACTAGCATCATAAAATTTCTATGAGATAGCAAGACACAACCAATTAGTAATCATTATAATCAAAATCATAACATGAATCATGCAAAAAAGGAAACATAAAAATATAATAAAAACTAAAACTTAAAGAATGGAAAACATAAAATCCATCACACCTGTGGAGAATCTAGCTCTACGAACTCTTGAGGAAGATGATGAAGGCCAAGCTCCAAACATTGGAGAATCTGGCCTTCTATCATGTTGGCCTAGTCAATGTCCCCTAAATTGATACCCACGAGGATGTTGGTTCTATCCACACCCATCCATGATGGTGGCTTCTGTGAGATTCTAACCGTAGTAACCTCATCTATAGTTGTGGTGATCTATGGAGTAGGAGACTCAACTACTATTAGAATGCTTTCAAAGAGGTTGAAAGCACTCTTAACCTAAATGCCCTGAATGAACATCTCTCTCTTTTGCTATTTTGTTGTCTTCTTCTTTAGCCATTTCAAATAGAAATCTCAATCAACCTTATACTTGCACTTGTGGTCCCTTTGTGTCTTACCCCACTCTAGGACCCAAGCACAATAATCTTTCCAATCTTGTGCCTTTTGAGAAATCAAGTCCATCTGCATTTTTTGCTCATGCAACTCCTAAGAAAGAGCAATCTTATTATGGAGAGTGTACTAGGTGTGGGCCCACATGATCTCTTTAGTTCATAAGGCCCCCAAGTTCTCCACTTGGGTATCCACAAAGGCATTACACTCCTCGAGATCTTGGATCCTCTTAGCTTACCTTTTATTTTCCTCCTTTAAGGCCATAACTTGTTTCCATAGGGATTTGTTAGATCTCTGAATCTCCCATGAAGCTTTAGCACATGAAACTACTAGATCAGTGGTAGTTTCATAAAGCTTCAAGGGAACATATATGGTGTTAGGAGGAAGTTTAGGTAAGGAGTTGAACTCCATGTCTTGGGTTGGATCCCATGTGACTGATGACACTAAAAACAACAAAAATAACAATCATAAACTTAATATATAATATAACTATAGCATAAAATACATATCAACAAAACATGACTCTTACCAATTTCAGGTGCAGCTTGTTGCAACTGACCAACGATGTCCTTTTCCATCCAATGCATGAATTCTATCTTGTTCAAGACCTCTACCCATGGTTTCAAGTGAAACTCATGTACAGGGACCTCTGCTATTAGCTCAACAACTACGATAAGCATAACAATTGTTGGATAAGTAAGAACTCTAAGACCAAATATAAAACTTTAGGCAATAGAAAGTAGAGTACAAGTATACCCATGCTCTCCACTTCATTCTCATGATCATCTTCATCATCATTAGTGATTTCAATTGGAGACTCCTCAAGCAATGACCCACTGAACAAGGAATCAAGATCATCCATATCTTGTTGCAAGAGTGCCTCCTTTGCATGCATATATTCTTCCTTTGCCATGGCCCTACACCTCTACTCTTCCTTCTTGCCACACCTCTGTGCCTCCTCTACTTGCCTTTGTTCTTCTTCTACAGTGGTAGCTTAAACTACTAGGTTCTATTGTTGATTGGTAGCCATAAACCATTAGATAAATTAACATGAATAGCCATGGAACAAACATAGTCAAGAACATAGCCAAGAAAAAGAGAAAACATAGTTGAAGTGTACCTACAACTACTTGGTCCAAGCATGGGATCTTGAAGACAATCTTTTGCTTGGAGGATGGCTCTGCTGGTGGTGGTGCTTCTTTTGTGGGCCTCTTTAGCTTAGCCCTGGCTACTCCAGTGGCTTCAACACGTAACCATTGGACCCTCTTGATGTTTGCTAGAAACATAAGAGGTGCCTTGCCCATGCTATCAGGGGATCACATCAACTGAAATCAAAGTTCTTAGTGGTCACAGATAGTGAATCTTCCATATCTTCCAATGGGTTCTGAGCCCTCATGGTTGGATAAAGATGCTTTATCCAAGGCCTAAAGAGTTTCCATGGGTCCTAGTGCATCCATGATCCACCTCCATTTACCATCAAAAATGCTACAAACCTTTTCAAGTAGCTTGCAAAAAATGCATGGTGAATGTGGATTATCATGGAAGATCCATGTGAATTTTGAGGATTTCCTCTTTGAGGCTCACAACCAAGAAAATAGCCCAATTAAAACAAGTCCCCTCTGTCATAACTTTCTTGAAAATCCATCCCTGTGCAATGTCAATCACCTTCTTTTGTAACAATAATTTAGGAAATACCCTAGATCTGAACAACGGATAAGACCCTTTTTCGTCAAGGTTCTTAAAGCTACTGCAAGTAAGACTAGAGTGGCCCTTGGTATCACCAAGTCATTCCTTAACTTCTACACAATGGCCTACCTCTTTCATTGGTTTGATGGTAACTATTATCCCATCAACAGGAACACCAAATAAATCATGGAAGGTAGCCACGATAATGGCAATAGCAATGTATAGGCCTCGTATTGTGATGTAAAACACATTGGCTTTTTCATCAAAAGAGTCGATGATGTTTAGCATCTTTGCAGAAGGGATGATAGGGTTGGAAGCCATAAAGACCTCAAGAAATCCCACATGAGCAATGTTTGCTTGAATGTCTTTAGATGCATGCTCCCTCAACCACTCCTATGCTAGTCCCACCTCATTGAACTTTAGGATGAGATTTTCCACAAAACATTTAGTGAGGGGTATAATAACATCTGTGGCACTAGAAGGTCCTATATGCAAAAGAAAAATGTCTGGCATCAATACGACTATATTTTACCCATAAGAAACTTAAAGCCTAAATAACCATAAAACCTTTAACATAACAAATTACATGTTTTCTCACTCTTCTTCTTCTTATCTGGATAAGCTTGTGTGGGGGTCCCAACAGTAATACCCATATCTCTAATGTCCTTGGGAGCCACCCACTAGTTGTGCATTATTTTGACAGCTATACACCTCTTGTAAATAGGATCAAATCTAGTAGGATATTCATCAAACTCTCCTCTTAGCTGTTCGAAAATAACATGTCTAATCTTGGGGTCCTTGGTGAATTCATTTAATGCAGTATGGGCTACCATCAAGGTTTGATCATGCTTGATCAACTCTTGATCATTGACCCTGTACCTGCAAGATATGTGTAAAATCAAGAAGTTAGAAAAAAGAGACTAAATTAGATAAAACAAAAATGTTAAAACCTATAATAGTCATGCTTACCCTTGTAATCGATACACAGTTACTAAAGGATTCTGGAATAAAGAGTGGACTCTTTGTGTCATCATTAGAATATTATTCATGTTGTATTGTGAATACTCTAGCATGTCCTAGATGTTTGAAAGGTATCATGGATTAATTAAGGAAGCAATGAATAACAATTAAATAATTAAACTAAGTGAATGTTGTAATGATGAAGTAATCTCGATTTTTATTTCCGATCATGTGCATGTCCAAGTATGTCACACTCGAATAAATGTGTTGTACAATTACAATCATCACAGTGCAGGCATGCACTAGGGAAAAAGGGTTGAGAAGAACTAAAAATGAAAACTAACTTCTAACTGAACTACTGACTGACCAACTCCTTGTGCCTACATGTGTATTTATAGGCCTACATAGGAGTCACAATATCGTGTATCCGATATTGCTAGCTAGGCCACGATATCGCTAGCTAGGCCATGATATCACGTACTCGATATTGTGGATTCAATATCGTGGGTCCGATATCGGAGCCTAATGAATCATGATTCATCATACCCCCACAACTGAATGAAAAATTATCCTTGAGTCATACAAAATGAGAACAAGCCCCATTGATTACATAGTGGATAGGTATGGGATTATTGACTGACTAGGAATTATTCATGCCGCAGTGGAGAATTGAATAGAACAAAATTAGGACACAAACATAAAATTACAAAATTTAAAAATTGTAAAATTTTATTGGAACTCATGTGGTTCCAAGTGGTAGTGGATCCTCCATGGGTCACTTCCCCTTGTCTTCTGCTCCGGGTTTTGGGATTTGGTGGCTCTAAAGGAGTGCCTAGAGTTTTTCCTCTTTAGTTCGGGGATCTTGTGTCGTCCATGCTGATGCTCCAATGTTTGATGGAGTTGGCACTTCCCATGGACATGGCAGTTGTAGAAACATCTGATTTGCTTTGACATAACAAGCTGCAAATAGTCGTCGTTCCTCCTCATAGGCTCTTGCTTTATTCTTGTAGTCCTGGTAATCTGTAAGACATTGAGCCAAGTTTGCCATGACATCTTTCTACCTATGGTAGCTAGCCTTAACCACCTCCAATTCAGAATTTTTGACTTCTAACCTTTGCAATGTTTTCTTGTGTCCTGCAAATTTTGTTTTATATTTGGCATAGGTGGTAGCTATCTACTTCTCTAGCTCTGTTCTCGGGTTTCCTACTATTAACATGGCTAGGTTGGCATATTGCAGGTTCATCAATTCCATGTACTCTATAAGATCTTGGATCTGCAGGCCTCAGCTTTTGAGCTTTGCCTAGTGGATGAATGCATATGTGTCCAATATGGCCTGCCAATCAGTGTGTTGAGTGCTGAAGGCATTAATATGGGCCTTGACCATATGGATCTCTTTCTTGATGACTTGCTTATACATTTCCACCTGGTCTCTGAAATGCTGTTTTAATTTTTCATGTCGCTTGGCCTCATTTACCATGTGCTTATTTCAATGGTTATCTTCTGATGGATTGCATGTACCTCCTCCATTGAGAGGATTCGATTCTCTCTGGCCAAGCGATTCATGTCTTGGTTGACCTTGACTAACTATTCTCGTAACTGTTGAAAATTTTCTTCAAGAACATTTTTCTATTTCTCCATAGTGGTCAACCAAAGATTGTTTGTGGAAAGCTGTTTATTTTCTTCTTGCAAGGCCTTGAGTGATTTAGCATGCACGTATGTTTGTGCTTATGCCTTGGAAGCATCCCAATCGACCTTCTTCTTTTCCTCCTCCACTCTTTTATTATCCGCCAATAGTTTATTGAGCTGTTCTATCCTAAAAGTGTCCAGCTGGTCTGCAGGAATGAATTGGGATGGGTCCTGATGTGCAACTTGCAAGGTAATGACATTTTCTTGGATTCTTGCCAACTTCGCCTCCACATGAGCGACCCTAATCTCTACCATAACCAGCTTTCCTTTAGTGAAAATGAGTTCTGATTGTGTCAGTGTGACATCTTGTGGGATGTCGAACAAGGACGTCATTACTTTTCCTATTTGTAGCAACCAATCAAGAACATCCTCATGCTCTGTAGGAGTCATTAAGGGACCGACGAAAGTCTAAGCATTGCATGCTCCTGTGAAATCTGTCGATGGCACAACAAGGACGTTGAAGGATTCCTTGATGTGGTCCATGATCACTTCTACAACTCCTATTGCATCTTGGTGCTACATGGACACTACTATGGCCCCTTCACTAGTCTCTAGTTGCACCTAAAAGGATGCAGTGTTTCCTAAAATCTGTTGTGACCAATGTGTCTCCCCTCCTCCTATCCAAATGGACACTTCACCCTGTGTGTGACCTATAGAAATTATGGGTCGTATGGTGTCATCGATAACGTGGAAGAGATTGGCATCATCACGACTTCCCCAACTAATTGTCTCAGTGATGGCCCTGAGATGGCTCATCGATAGTCGATAATCATATGGTGGTGGTGGCAATTGGTCTCGTTGGCTCATGCTAGGCCCTACTCCTTATTGTTGACTGGGCCTTGTACTTGGGAGTTGACTAGGCCCTGTAGTTTGAGTTATAGTGGGCCCCACCATCTATTCTTGTTCTGGCTCTAGTGTCTTACCAGCACTCTTCCTTTGGGTTGGTGGCTTTATTAATTCAACAAACGAAGCATTTTAGGCTCTTCTAGGGACTTCATTGGTGTACCCCAGAATTCCAACATGCCTACATAGGTTCCTGATGAGACAAGGAAAGGGCAACGTGAACTTCCCTGTCTTGTGTTCTTCAAATTGCCTCAAGATCTCCATGAGATATAGATGGGGAAGGTTAGCATTAACCTTGCCCATCAATATCACACTTTCTCTTGCTGCATACATTGAGATTCTATTTAATCCTTTCATGGGGAAGATGTGATAAGTGCCAATTTTGAAATATATTCTTTCTTCCAGTGTCAACTCTCCATATGTCTTATCCTCTTTGCCGTACGCCCTGTCCAACCAGATTCTTCATGCATTAGCACCGAAGCGAGTGGACAAGTGAGCAACGTTTGGCCCTATATTCGGAAGGTTCAACACTTCCAAAATGGCCTTAGTAGAAAAATCTACAGACACACCACAAATGTCAACTATGGTTCCTTCTTCTTTATTATGCCAAAATTGGTACATTTCTCCTAAGTACCAGGCACCACTTTCAAAAAGGATGGACCATAATGGGGACCCTTTGAGTTGGTCCCTAATAGCCTCAAGAGCAAACTCTGTGAAAGGTCCAAATTTTAGTTCCATGATCACAGTTGTTGACATGGACCTTTTGTAGATTGCCTGCATGCACTCCGGGGGCAACGTGAGATGTTATCCCTATTTAGGCACTTCAACAGCTCCTGCTTCTACCTATCCCGATTGCATAGTAGCAGGAGGCTCTTGATTGATGCTAAATGATTATGCCTCCTACTATGCACGTTGCTCAGGAGACACCTAGCCTCTACCTCTCCTTGGTTGCTTAGAAACACCTTGAGAGGGTCCTCCTTGTTGTCCACATTTAGGGGCCATCTACAATCACACGGGGCTGATCATTAGTAAGGTTGTTTACAAAAGTTGAGTTATACCTTACTTTTTGCCTTAATGAGTTCGTTTTCTTATTTTTTGTGATTCAGAGTTAGAAAATTTTGTGAAAATGTCCCCTAAAATTTTTAATATTGGGCCCAATTTGATTAGGTGGCTGCAATATTTAATTTCCCGATGTAGGTGAGGAGATAAGATTGTTTTTGGTAATATGTTTATCATTTTTATAATTAATTACCCTTTATAATATCCTTCAGGTGATGATGAATTTTGAAAAATTTATGCATGATTTGGAGTGTACCCTTGCCCCACGACTAAGCTGAACACTCTGGGTTTAGGCAAGTTCGATTGGAATGAGAATCGGACCGCTAGCAAGCAAGTTATGGCTGGTTGACCAAGAGGTGCACAAGTTGCAATTCGTGGAAGAAAATTTGAAAAAATCCCCCACGTGAACAGTTGAGAATGATGTTGACATGTGTGGGGAGGTCCATATATATAATTTTTATTGATGTGATATTGCGTACCTGATAGCGCGACCTCGATATCGTGTACCCGATATTGCGACCTATTTAAAATAGGGTACTTAGAAAAATTGATGAATTTCTAAAATTTCAAGGCCAAAAATGAAGGCTTTGAGGTCAATGTGAATAGTCCAAGGTATTATTAAATAGACCAAAAGGCAAAAAAAGTATAATGGGATAGGATCTGACAATGAAATTCATAAGTTGGATGAGGAAAAAGGGCATGTTTTGGTACATAGGAATGGTTAAACCGGAAGGATTATAAGGGAAAGAATAACATTGGTAATGTAGTACTCAGAGGGTATAAAATGATGTGATGATGTGTAACAAATACAAAGTACAAAAATCATGCAAGTGGATCCTCCCCAAAGTAGGTTTCAACCTATAATGCCCTTGCATAACCACACCTAAAAATTTCTGTAAGCATTAGAAGGGTTAAATGTAATCTATACCGATGCAACAAAACTCACACATGTAAATACCATTGTGATGAGGTATGAATTCAATGCTACACAAGACACAAGTCACAAATATATGGATAGCAAGATGATGCAAATTGTAGAATGGATTGCATAGATCAAGACATGAGGTAACTGACCCAAGGCACAATGAATCTTGAGTGTAGGGCATGATTAATGTGTCAGTAACCCATCATTCCAAAATCAAGATGAATTCCATTTCTTTGATCAGTGACATTGCATTGTTTCATCCCATGATGAACAACCATAAGAATATCATGATAACAAGGTATACGATCACTTGGCGTTTTGTTCAAGGGAGGAGTGATTGTTTTGCGGCACTTTGATCTTAATCTTTTTTTTTCGTTGTTCTTTTTATGTGGCCACTTTGGCACACACTCTCTTTCTCTTTTTTTTTTTTGTGATGTGTAATCTAGAGAAGCCGCCTGCCTACCTTCAAGCATGGGTACATGTCTTTCTAGTGGGACCCCCTAAAATATCATTGGTTTTCTTGAGTGAGTGCCTTTATTACTCTTACTCCCATTTTTCATTAGATCTACAAGGATCTTGGCATAGCCATGCTACATGATAACTCCTACAAATATCACCAAAGAGAATCCACAAGTCCCCTTGATGTCACACCCTAGTCATTCCCTCTTAGTCCATCCTTCTTCGCTCTAGGTATAATGAGCATAAACTTATTTTAAGTTTTAATGATGTTAAGAATATCATCAAAGTAGAACCTCTTATTAATAGAATGGTTGGGTGGATGTGATGGGTTGTTGTCCAAATAATTAGTTACTCAAGACTTGATATCATAGAACAACACCTCAACCAATGGGTCACATGATTATTTTATTTACCGATGAGATTACCCTCAAAAAGATAAAACAACAAGTTGAAAAATGAAAAACTGGAAAACAAAAAATTGTAAAATTAAAGAAAAGAAAAAATATTTATTAATTCTAATTATTAGAATGGGGGATATCCCCCATAACTAAACCTTTGATCATGGTGAGAATTAATAAATGGAAAGTGTGGATCCATGCATGTTGGAAATGTTGGGGATTGATCATATCCCAACCACTGGGTGTCTTTTGATGTGGTGGTTGGAATGTACCCATATTATGGTTCACACACTTGACTGTAATAGACATAGTGGGGTAGGTTATATGATGGGGTCATGGGATAAGGAGCTACCCCCACTATGGCATCCTTGACCATAAGATGGCATGCAAGGATCAATGTGTCCCCCTTTGTGGTTATATTCATTAGGTTGTATAGTTGTTGGAGTATTGATTGGTGGCTCTGATAAAGTAACACAAGGTATTGAGTTCAAGGAGAAGGATGCATCACAACACGGAACTTGTGCTGGGTTGGAAGATGCAATGGGTTCAGCATCGTGCTACTTCTTCCTACGGCCGTTCCTAAAGAAAGGGCACTTTTAAGTACTTCCACTACTGTTGACAGTGGTAGCACAAGTAGCATTCATAGGTTGGTGTTGTGGTGCAAAACCTTTTGGTACAATTGGTGGCAATGTAGAAGGGGGTGAAGGATGAGAATATTGTTGTTGAGGAAAAGTGTAAGGTACATGAGGTGGCAACCTTGTCAAAGAGGATGTGAGTGGATAGTATTTTGGAGAATGATAACAATGAGGTGAAGTAGAGGATGATGATCCAGTTGGAGAAATAGCATGTTGAACATAGTAAGCATTTGGTGTTGGGACATACAAATGATATGGTCGAGTCGGCGATGGCCTGCCCCACAAATGGGGCTTTTGCCACTATGGTTGAACCTAATATTTTTGTACGAAATCTGGATGTAACATTCCTCCCCAATGCTCATGTAAATGTGACAAAATTGGGCATTAGCCTTTGGGGTGATCGTAAAAATAGACATTACATTGATATGTGAAGTTGGCAATTGAGTTCTTATTCTTATTATCTTCTACACTTTATTCTGATTGTTGCATGGTGTCCTATCCTGTTTCTCGATTTGACATAGTTTTACCTCTACTATTGTTAGCATATTCTCCATATTTTCCATGCATCCATTCCATCATCTTATTAATCTTTGCCTCGATATCATCTAGTAATTGTTGCATTAGCAAAGGTAGAAATGGTTGCACTTCCTCAAGGTGAGCTAATTTCTCCTCTTTATGGTTATGGACCTTTGCTAATTTGAGATTTTGGTCCCATTGAGAGCTTTCAACATTCTCCCATTTAGCCATGTCTCCTTCTTCTTTTGCTACCAACTTAATAAGCTCTTGGAGTTGGTGGGTTCGCAGCTTGTATAATTGACCTTAGGCATACATCCCCAAGGTTTCCCTTGTTTCATTACAAAGCCCATCCATGATGTGATACATTAGCCTTTCCTCGAAGAATCCATGGCCTAGCCATTTGTTTAACAAAGAATAGTATCTTTCTAAGGCCATGTCCAAGGTTTCATGTTGCCCTTGTTTCCATTCTTGGATTTGTCTCCTTAAGGCCAATACTCTAGCAGAGGTTTGATATTGTTCAGTAAAGAGTTCTACTATTCTTGGCCAACTACAAATTGATTTTGGTTTTAAGGATCTATACCACACTTTTGCTTGGCCAACGAGTTTCATAGGAAAGAGCTTAAGTTTTTTCCACCCATTATTGATATTATTCCATACATAGGCATCATAAAAGGCTTGTATATGTTGTTACAGATCTAAATCATAGCCTCCTGCGAACTTGGAAAAGTTGTTTAAATCAAGCCTAGGTAGACGGCTTTCTTTGCAATGCCTGCAGGATATTCAAATGGCCTCTTGTATAGGCATTAGACTCTTAGTGGCAAATAGGGGTTCATCATCACTAGGTAGGTTATGAATTTGTGAGTTGGAATGATGTTTTCCTTGTTCATGTTGGCATTCTCAATTTTCTTTGTGAGCTTAATTTTTAGTTCTATGCTGATCCCTTGAAAGATAGTCATTTGCGTTACAATATGACGTTGAAGGAGTAGAGGAAGAGAAAGAACTAAAAAAATTATCCTAACTTTTGTGAGTTTTCCAGTCATCCCCTAATAGATTCTTGTTAATTATTGAGAAGGTCCTAGGCTTTTTGGGCCTCCTCGTTCTATGGGCTATCCCCTATTTACTAGATGTGTCAAAGTTGGTTGACAAGAATCTTTGAGTATCGTTGGGATACTCATGAACATATGTAATTCCTGCATAAAGTTGAGTACTCCAAACTTTGTCTTCATCATATAATTCGTTGGTTCTCCAATGCATTGTCTCACTAGTTGTGGCTTTAGCATAGTCTTGTGAGAGAGACATTGTTGTGAGTGGTGTGTGACTTAACGGAATTTAATTTAATTTAATTTCTAAAGGATATATCATGAATACTTTGTTACAACAATCTTGAATGATGTAACTAATCTAAATAACTAGCACCATCCCTAGAAACGATGCCAATGATGAGTGGCAAGGTACCCCTACACTCAACCATACGAATACGAGCATTTCATGCATGATCCGGTCGAACTCCACAAATGAGCTAGTTGTAGTATCTAGATAGTTACTCATTGATTGCAGTTTGTTGTCTTCCCATCTGGAGTAGTATTTGCTTTGTCACGTATGGTTTAGTCTAGAGTGAGGTGTATGATGTGGTCCTAAACTAGTGCTACTCTTAGAGGCAATAGAAAATAACTTTAATTAGGATAGGAGGAAAAGGGACAGAGAGTTAAGCTAATAGAACATAGGGGGAGAGAATCTAAACTAGCCTAAGTGTAGTAAGCATCTGTTCCTTAATCATCCAGACACATCTTGGACCTCGTGTATGACTACTACTAGGATTACCAAGCGCATATCCTAGGTAAGCTACTGGGATACCAAGTAGTCACACTTAAATGCTCATGATTAAGTTATACTTATTCTGCAATTAATAATAGAGATAGGAGTTGAGGGTAAAGAAGTATTAATTAAGGAAGAAATGAATAAAAATTAAATAATTAAACTAAGTGAATGCTGCAATGATGAAGTAATCTCGATCTTTATTTCTGATCATGTGCATGTCCAAGTACATCACACTCGAATAAAGGTGTCGTACAATTACAATCATCACAGTTCAGGAATGCACTAGGGAAAAAGGTTGAGAAGAACTAAAAATGAAAACTAACTTCTAACTAAAATACTAACTGATTGACTCCTTGCACCTACATGTGTATTTATAGGCCTGCACAAGAGTCACAATATCGTGTATCCGATATCGCTAGCTAGGCCACGATATCATGTACTCAATATTGTGGATTCAATATCACGGGTCCAATATCAAAGCCTAATGAATCATGATTCATCATTATACATATGTGATTATATAATACTTTGTTCATGGAGTAATTTTAAACCATCACCCTACCCAAAAAATATTCTTTTTTTCTTTTTATCATTGAACTAGGATTTGGAGCTCATTTTTAATTTTAATTAAATAGTTTATAAATTGGCTTTGTTAAAGAAGTACCTTATGATGATGTCTTATATAGAATTTGATCCTACCAGTATGTTTGAGATGTTAAAAAATGTAGGTTTTGATCTTTGGTTCACTAGAATCGGAGTTACGGTATACTTTCAAGTTTGCTAAAATACCATAAGTATAAATGTAAATGTATGTAAATGTAAATGTAAATGTATGTAAACATATCTATATTATATGCATAGCATATTGTACATGGTGTAAAGCATATATGTTAATCATATAACATATGTTGTATTTTTTAAAAATCCATTGCCTTCACAATGCGTTTCTTCTCACCGCCTTTCTCATCCTTGTATATCAGGAATTTTCTTTTCTAAAACATAAACTATTTTTCATCATTTTTTTTTCATTTTTGAACAATTTTCATCCTAGTTTCTTCTATTTGAAGCTTATTTCTTCTATTTCTAACCACATACCAAGCCCAAGTGTCATGCTACATATGATTCTTCCAGTTATAAATAGATTGTAGCCTTTGATATGTCTTATTTCAAATTATAAGGGGTTTCTAATGCATTATTTTAAAGAAAAGTAGAAGGCTAATTTTGGGCATCTTGACAAGTAAGAAAGAATATTTTAGTTTCATTTTTATCTCATTGCCCTATTTTGTTGTAGAACTTGTAAGGAAGATTATTTTAGTTTTATTTTCATCTAATTTCCCTATTTTCTTCTAGATCTTGTAAGGAAGATTATTTTAGCTTTCTTTTTATATGACTATCCCATTTTGTTGAGGATCTTGCCTCTCTACTTTCTAGTTTTCTATTATTCTTTTAGGATTTTTATTATTATACCAAGATTCTACTAAATTTTTGTCATTTTGGATTCATTTTTACATCAAAATGAATATTTTAATCTTGTCCCAATCCTACTTTGTCTTTTGGATGAATTTTTGGAATTATGAAAACCTTTCCTAATCTACTATGAACATTTAATGAATATTTTAATGTTTTTATGGCATAAGCATGATTTTTTGAGAATTTTGTGGAATTTTGGCTATTACAGATTTTTAGCTATTTGGGAAAATTTAGCTCATGATATAAACATGGATTTGGAAGAATTTTGTGAAATTTTGACTACCTGGATTTGGGTATTTTGGAAATCATTTGAAATTTTAGAATAAATTAATAATGATGTGACCATTTATACTTACTTGGTAGTGGAAGCCACTAATATTTTAGATGTCGTTGTTTGCATGCAGTAGTTGTATGTTCTTTAGTGGAACCTACTCCATGGGAACAAATGTTGTTGGATGGATTTCCTACCTTGGATTTTAATTCCTAAGCTCATTTAAGGCTATGGATTTAGCCAAGACTATAACATTGAGTAGTTGAGTCTAGTGGAGTTATGGTGAGGAATAGTCAAGACCTATCCTTCTAATGACACATGTGCCTTAGTTGTTGAGGATGCTAGTATTGAGACTAATGTTAAGACCTAGCCATGAGTAACTTGTTTGGGATCATGAGGTTAATCCAATGATAGTAGTGAAGTTATTCCAAGAGCTATTGATGAGTCCTTTTAGCAGTAAGAATAACCAAGACCTAGCCTTTGGAGATTCCTAGTTAAAATATACATCTTTTGGATTCTTGCTAGAAAAGTTGTGATATGTTTGGGAATTAAAATAATTTAAAGGATAATATGATGATAGTAGTGAGATTATTCTAAGGTCTAATGTTCTTTTTGGTAGTGAGGATAACCAAGACCTAGCCTTTGAAGATGCATGGATAAAATATACATGTTTTAGATTTTTGAAATTCTCTTGGATATTTGGATTTCTTTTGGAATTTATAGAAAATTTGTGGCATTACTAGACCTTGAAATATTTTGAATATTTTATTAGAAACCTTTACCTAGCCCATATTCTTAGAATTTTTGTCGAGAACCATTGGTGCTCCACGAAGATGAAAATATAAAAACCTTTCTTATTTGATGGGTTCTGACTCCTTTTGCATTTCGATGTAGAGTGCCTACAGTAGTCATGGAAATACAAGAAGAAGAACATGGAATAAAAGGTGAAAAAATTCTAAACAATGTCGATTCTCTATACTTGAAAAATAATTTTTATATATTTTGTATTTTGTAAAATGAAAGACTTAGACACTTTTTTGAGATTTGAGCCATGAACCTATTTTTTTTTTTTTTTGAATAAATAGTAAAGTACGATAGATATGAATTTGCAGTCTCTACCATTTGGACTATGAGTTTGCAAGGAACATTTTTCATATATATTAATATTTTATTATTTAACTTAGTAAATTTAAAACATGAATAACTTTATTTCTAGATGTCTAAGTGAGATGAAAGAAGTGTTGGTGGGATTATTATTTTACATACTTTTTCATGATGCACCTAATGAAATTTTTTGACATCTATCTTTCTATGGCCATGAAAATCTCTCTTTTTCATTATATAAATATTATTTGATTATATATGTGATTATTATAACATTTTTTGCTACACTATATTTATTTACCAGTATGTATGAACTTAATTAATAATTTTTACCTATTACACCACTTTCTTTTGAGTTAGTAAATCAAGGTTAAATATAGATCCTTGGGGTTTCATAACATCTCTATTAGTTATTTAATAGATTTGACGGATAATTAATAGGGATGTTACAAAGAGGCCTTGAATAAAATAAATAGGAGCAATGTGTGGGGTTTTACTTAGTGACCATTCCTTCTCATGCACAGCTTAGGAGACTCAATCTATGGTTCTATCTTTATTGCAAATAGAAGAGATGTTTCATAGTGCATAACTACCACTAATTATTCTATTAGTCTGGTTACCTACCCTTACTCTATTGTCTTATTCCTATTTAGCTATTGACTATGGTACCCAACCTTTTTTATTCATGCATCACTGATGGATTGGTGGATTCATAATTGTTGGTGTCTAATAGTTACCCTAGTTTTTCCCTTACTAAAGCCCCTCTTACTATTTTGAATAAATTTGATAATTGATTTTGGAGTGCCTTGGTTATGTTGGCAACTAGAGGCTAGTCATCTAAAGAGCACTCATCTTGAGATGGGCTTCTTACATATATTCTTTTAGTAGTTATCTACTTCAAAATTGTCGACCTAGCGTCCACCATGGGTATGATAAATGGTAAACTAGAGGCTTGTAGGGAGATTCCCCATCATTTTCACCCCTCCTTTACAAGAGCCTTTAGCCGTAAGAGGCCAAAGGGATGAGACATGAACATGGATATTGAAATCAAGGTAAAGCTTATTATAAACTTCAAATTGAAACAAAAGCTTTATCATATCCAATGACCTATAGGATCTATGAAACAAATTTTAACATACTTAATAAATTGACCAAGCACAAATAAACTCTTATTGCATCAATCATGAATGGGGGTTTCAACAAGCTTTTGCTTCAATTGTTGAAATGCTAATTCACATGTAGGGGTCCAAACAAATGATGCATCTTTCTTTGTCAACTCTACCAATGGCTTGGCGATTTTGGAAAAATTCATGATGAATTACCAATAGTAGCCAGTATGACCAAGGAATGATCAAACTTCTTTGACTATTTCAAGTTCATGAGTTATTCCTTAGATGACCCTTATTTTTTTAGGGTCCACCTTGATTCTTGCTTTTGAGATCCGATGCCCCAAGACTGTGCCTTTCTAAACCATAAGATGGCTCTTTTGCCAATTGAGCTAGAGGTTTTTTTTTACATATCTTTTCAACACCTACTCAAGACAATCTAGGGCTTTCTTGAATGTAGCTCCATAGATAGAAAAATCATCCATAAAAACTTCTACCCTACTACCTATTTGTTGTTGGAAAATTCTAAGAACTAATCATTGAAATGTGGCTAGGGAATTACATAGACCAAATGGCAACTATCGATAAGCAAAAGTCCCCCAAGGACTTGTGAAAGTTGTCTTTGCCTGGTCCTCTGGTGCAATTCAAATTTAGTTATAGCCCCTATAATAGTCTAGAAAGATATAATAGCTATGCTTTGAAATGGTGTTTAGCACCTGGTCAATGAAAGGCAATGAAAAATGATCCTTGAAAGTTAACATGTTGAGCAGTCGAAAGTCAATGCACACTCGTCATTTGCCTCCTTTATTTAGCACAATCATGAGTGGGTTGATCCACTCACTATCTATGATAGGGTAAATGAATCTTTCTTTGAGGAGTTATTCAATCTCTTTTTTAAAAATCTATTTTAACTTGGGATTCAAATGTTGTTGGAGCTGTTGTTTTGACTTGACGATGGGGTCAATGTATATTCGGTGCTAGCATATTCTTGGATCTATCCCAGTGAGTTTAAAATATGACCAAGCAAAGGCTGTTGACCACTTTTCCATAACCTTTATTAATTTTCTCTTCTATTCAGTAGCAAGCTTAGCATTAATGATAACCGTCCTCCCATTTTTCAAAAATACATACTTCATTCTAGCCGATAGCATCTTCAATTCAAGGGGCTCTTATTTAAAATTTTCAAGAATTTCTAGCTCACCCCAATTGAAATCATCATTTTCTCCTTCAAATATTTGGTGGTGAACTTGCTCGATTTCATCCATACTTGCAACATCCTCGTACATTAGGCCCTCAATAAGTTCCATGCATAATGTACTACTACTAGTATCAGCTGTCAACCACTGGGTGCCTTCTTGTTTTGTGGCTGCTATGTATAGACATCTCTGGATATTAGCTTCTGGTGCACACTACTTGCATGCAGAGATAGATGTTTGCTTTACTAATCATCACTTCTACACAAAATGGCACCCTGAATTATTGTACATGATACATGGAACTCTCTTCTTCTTAATCTTTCCAAATTCATTTTCTTTTGATACCTCCAAGGAAAGATCTCTAATGCCCATTTTGGCATTCACAATACTTAGCCATGCCCTTCCCATAATAATTGGAATGTCCCCGTTGCAGTTCTCCACTTTGATTACTAGGAAATCAATGGGATATGACCACCCACAAATGGTGGTGAAAATGTCCTCAACTAGTCCCCATGGAATAGTGATGGATTGGTCTACCAGTTCCAACCAAATGTTGCTCTTCTTCAAAGGAGGAAGGTTTTGCATTTGTACATCTCATGTGAGATCAAATTAACATTGAAACTAGAGTTAAGAAGATTGTTACAAGGCTCATTCCCAGCAAGTTGCAAGTAAACTAGGGGAATTTTAGGATCAGCTAATTTTCTAGGTAGGTTATCAACTCGAATCCAATTGGATACACCATGTGTTAACATTACAGTATGGATTCAAAAAGGATTTTAATTTGAAGGGAACCTAGATAAAGAGAAAATAGAGGACGGTGGAGAAGTAAGGTTACCAACCACTGATGTGTCCAAGATCTTTGGTGGACTATGAGGTTGGAAGAAGGATCTTTTCTTTGTTCATGGTTCTGAACCACTTGATAGGTTAATCAATTGCAGATTAACTACCCTCATAGCATTCATTTGTTGTGGTTGTGTAGGCAATTCACTCTACATGGACAAAGTAGGTGATAATTGTGCAAGAGGTGGAGGAGTAGGTGCAAGGATAGGAGGTACATGAGGGTAGTAGGTGACATCCCTCCTTGGATAGGACGATTGGTATATTTCAGAAGGGTAGTGGTAAGGTTCATAAGTAGCAACATGACTAGAGAAGCCCCTTGGAGATGAAGGTTGCTTAACATAGTAACTGTAGGGGTCTAGTTGCCGGTAAGGGTATTACTATCTTAGAGGTGGCAATGCCCATGATTGTGGTTGCTACCACTACTGGTATAATTCATAGGGTTGTGGAGGAGTTCCACTTGGATAGTACTGCTATGGTTGGTGGAACTGTCAAGGATTGCCTTGTGGATAAGGCAATCTTTTGGGCATTTGCCTTTGTGCAAGTCATGGATGTAAGGCATACACCCCAGATTCTCGCAAGTGTGATACAACTGGACAACATCCCTTAAGATGTTCATACTGGAAAACATCACATCTTCCATCATCATGTGAATCACTATCCATAGCCATCTCTATCACACCTATCTTACCTTTACCCTTAGATATGGCACGTTTAGCTTCCTTACGCCTCCTGTGCTCACACTCACCACCTTGCTGCTTAGACTCTTCAAAAAAATTTAAAATAGCTTGAAAATTGTTGTCCATGGAGTCCCATAATTGATCAACCTTATTCTTGATTTTTTATTGTAATTTCTTGAATGGAAAGGTTTTCTGATTAACCACCTCATCCTTGATGAATTCATCCTTACTGTCACAAAATCTAATCTTCTTTTTCTGAATAGAAGGGTCTCTATTGTATTTTTTTGCACTTTCACATTTTCTCAGCTCTCCCTCCTCCTTGGCTACCTGCTCAATTAGTTTTTGGATCTAATGGATGCCTAACTCTATCAATCTCCCTTGGGCATAGATGCCAAGGGTTTTTCTGGTTTTAGACCACAACCCATCTATGATATGGTGAAGCTGATCAAGCTGAGAGTATCCATGGCTAGGACACCTATGCAACAGAGAGTAGTAGGGGCCAATAGCAGCATTCAAGGGCTCATGATTCCTTTGTTTCCACCCTTGAATTTGTTTCCTTAGATTGGATACTCAAGAGTACGTTTGATATTTGTAATTGAATAATTCCAACATCGTACTCCACCGCTTGATTGATTCTAGTTGTAAGGATCGATACCAACTTTCTACTTCCTTTATAAGTGTCCTTGGAAATAATTTTAGCTTTTTCCAGTCATTTTCAATATTTTGCAAGGCACATGCATCTTGGAAGGCTTAAAGATGATTTTGTGGATCAGCATCATATCCTCCCTCGAATCGAGAAATATTGTTCATATCAAGCCTCTTTATTCTACTATCCTTTACATGCCTAGGTGGTTTTTTCACAACCTCTGCAATATTCAACATGCCTTGAGTAGCAGGTAGAGGTTCATCAAGACCATGATGGTGGTGCCCACGATGTTCCCTACTGGCCCTTCTTTCTTAATGATGGGCCTCTTTGGATTACCCACGTCTTTGGTCACGAATGTCCCTTCTATTATTCTAGTCCCATTGGTTACCTCCATCATGGTTATTTCTTCTATAGCCAGGATTTGAACCAGATAAAGAAGAAGACGATGACAATGAAGGGGAAGAAGAAGGAAACTTGCTCCACGCTAACACCTATCATCCTTCCTTTGATGCTTGTGACCATGATCACAATCATGATCTCATTTGTCCCCCTTTTCTTAACTTGCTTCTCCAGATCCATTTTTGTCATTGGATCCATTTTGACAAGAACCTGGATTATGGATTGTGGATTGTACATTTTGGTTGAGGGCTCCTTAAACAAAGTCAAAGAAAGGAGAATCACTAAAGAAGTGGTCGTCTTCACCAATCAAGCCAAGCGAAAGTGGAAAGATATTTGACCCCTTGCCCTTCACAAGCTCACGTTGGTGCTCTAGCTATCGATCTTTTAATCTTTGCACTTTAGTGGGATGATAATTCCTTGAGTTGGGATCTCACATCTCATATTCTGCATGGATATGTTAAGGCTTGTTTTGTGTAAGCATTAGTTGAAGCATTGCTGGAACAAATTGGTCAGGTGGCAACACAATGTTGCCTTCCATATCACGCCACCGCATCAATTCATCTTGATGTAAGATGAATGTAAATTCTAGTACATACTCATCGAGATGAGCATACATCACCTGGTATTGTTAAGGCAGTTGAACTGCCCTGGTCAGAGATGGGCTCCTGTGAGAAGAAGATATTCTGTGTTAGTAAATAGTGTAAAATTGAGATTTAATTTAATGATAATAATTTTTTTTTTGTAGGATTTGACTCTTAGGGTTTGAACAATGAGGTTACTAAATTTCACTAGGCTTAGATAGTGCACAAAGAACTAGAGTCCCCAGCAATAGCACCAATGATGAACAACAAGGTATCCCTACACCCAACCATATGAATCACAAGCATTCATGGGCAATCCAATCAAATTCTGCATACTATAATTGCTAAGTGCCCTAGAGCTAAATAGCATGTGCGTGTTTTTCATTCATTGTCTTCCCAGTTCCACTTGTGGAATGCAATTGTATGGTTAAGTGTGACTAAGGCATAAGATTTTTATTATTTTGTGTTTTTATGGAATTACTCACCTAGAACAAGAATAAAAGTAAGAGTGATTAAAAGTAAGAGCGATTAATTACTAAGTACACTGTAGTCTAATATAGCCTAACACAAGTAACCATTCCCACTTCCTGAACACATCCTGAACTTTGTGCAAACACTACTAGGCTGTCAAACACTAGTCATTTTTGAGCTACCAAGTGTCACACATATGCTTGAAGGGGTCATGCTTGTGTAATTTAACGATTTTCTTAATTGATCAAAATTAATTACTGCATAAATAACATTAATGTAAATTACATGAAATAACAATATGCAAATGCATAAGAAATAAAATCTCAAGTGCTGCAAGGAATGAATCAAAGAGTTCATCTTTATTGCCAACAAAATGGTGTGCTCAGGTACATCAATGCTTGAATAAAGATCTATTCACACTTAAACCTCCTACTGCAGGCACTTGGAAAATATTCTAACTTTCAACTGGACACTTTTTTGAAATATAATATTCTTTTGATTTTTGAATGTAATATATTATTCTTTGATGTATAATCGTTGATTTTTGAAATGTTTGTATTGATACATACCTTATTAACTTAGTAGTAGTATAAATGTTGCACAAAATATGAAAGTGAGAGTCAAAATAATGATGAAAAGAAAAGAATGAAAATAGAAAAGAAACAATCACAAGATTTACATAGTAAAACATTTCAATGCAAAGAAAATATCTATGGTTAAGTAAACAATATGTTAATCTTTAGAAAAGAATAACACTGCTATAAATAAGGCTTCATCCTTCAAAGAAGAACCATCTTTCTACTTTTTTATGTAACCAAAAAACCCACACAAAAACCCAAGGACCAAGGTTGTTTATATAGGAATGAACCAAAATTATTGAAGAATAACCTCCTTAGAACTAATTTTTTTTGAATAATAGCCGTTATGAGTTACTATAATTAGGAAATATATAAAAAATTAAAAACATGGGTAAAAAAGAAAACAAGTCATAGTTGTTATCTATTATAAAATATTCTTTTCTAAATTTGTCTTCATAACAACAATTCTCCCACTTGAAGACAAATTTGCTTCAAGACATGCACTACTCTCAACATACCCTTTGATATCAACATGTAGATCTCCTCCTCTAAATATTCATGTAAAAATGTATTTTTTATATACAACTACTCGAACTCCATATTCATAAAAGCTACCATAGCTAAAAGAATATGAATGGAGGAATGATTTTCAATAGGTGAAAAAACTTTAGTGAAATCAGTACTTGGCCATTGGCTAAACCCTTAACCTAGCTTTGTATCGCTTCTAACTATTAAGGTTAGTCTTTAATACGTACACCCACCTACAAATCAAAGGTTTCTTATCTTCTAGCAAAGGCACCAAGTCCCATGTATGATTTTGATAAAGGAACTTTAATTCATCTTCCATGGTATTTTTCCACTCCATAGAGTTTTTAGAAATCACAGGTTCTTGATAAGATTTTGGCTTTCTACCATCTATGTACATGATGTAATCATCATATCATGTAAGTAATCTTCTTATCCTTGTAGATCATCTTAGATGAACTTCTTATGTAGATTCTTCATCCTCTTAGAATTGTTCATCTTCATGACTACTAGATCGATTACCAGGAACAAAAGACTCTTTGTTGAATTCATTTTCAAGTCCTTCAATATTACCATGCTACATTGATGGCTACTCATCATTAATTGGAAAATGCATAAAATATTCCTTTTTACATGTTTCTTCAAAATGATTATTAAAATTTTTGTACATCACATCCTCCCTAAATATGATGTCTTAGCTACTAAAGAACTTATTGGCAATAGGATTCCATAAAAGATAATCTCTTTTATCATCACCTAATGAGCAGCAAGGTACCCCTATGCCCAATCATATGAATCACAAGTGTTCACGTGCAATCCGGTCGAATTACACGACCTATAACTACTAAGTGCACTAAATCTAAATAGTGTGTGCATGTTGTTCATTCCTTGTCTTCCTAGTCCCACTTGTGGAATGCAATTGTATGGTTAAGTGTGACTGATGCATAAGATTTTTATTATTTTGTGTTTTTATGGAATTACTCACCTAGAACAAGAATAAAAGTAAGAGTGATTAATTACTAAGTAAACTATAGTCTAATCTATCCTAACACAAGTAACCATTCTCACTTCCCGAACACATCCTGAACTTTGTGTAAACACTGCTGGGCTATCAAACGCTAGTCATTTCTGAGCTACCAAGTGTCACATGTATGCTTGAAGGGGTCATGCTTGTGTAATTTAATGATTTTCTTAATTGATCAAAATTAATTACTGTATAAATAACATTAATGTAAATTACATGAAATAACAATATGTAAATGCATAAGAAAGAAAAGCGCAAGTGTTGTAAGGAATGGATCAAAGAGTTCATCTTTATTGCCAAAACAATGGTGTGCTCAGGTACATCAATGCTTAAATAAAGATCTGTTCACACTTACACCTCCTACTGCAGGCACTTGGAAAATATTCTTAACTTTCAAATGGACAAACTATAATAGTTTCGTTACTTAACTACCAAAAACTTACTTCCAATTTTGCACCTAGGCACTGTATTTATAAACCCAAGAGTAACCCTATGATATCAAATGTATGATATCGCATCTTCGGCTACGATATTGCATACCTGATATCGTGTACCTGATATCATGGCCACCCCAATATTGGAGTGATGAAAAACATGATTTATCATACCCCCACGACTGAATGAAAACTTTTCATCGAGTACAGAAGAAGAGGAACAAGTCATTTACAAAATATAATAGAGGGTGTGGACTTATTTGATTGACATAAAGAGCAACATAGAGAAAACAAACAAATATAGAAGTGCCTGAGCATACAATATGACAATGGTATATAACATTGGGTGTTCATGACAATAGGAAAGAACACCAACGGATCAAAAGAACATCCAACCCCTCTTGATAACAAAAGAATGAGGGAGAGATAGAAGAGGTCCAGCAATCATGAACAATCTCCTGCAAGTGATATGGTTGCATCTTCCTTGGTGATGACAGTCCTACTTCCTATCCATGCTTCCCACTGCAATAACAATAAAACCAAGGAGTAGTATATATGGTGCAATAGAAAATGGTTGAGTACCTTGTCTCATTGGTGATTTTATCTAGCCAGGTTGTGATTATAATAGATTGGTTTCTTGATATTGTTAGTGGAAAGATTGACGAATGGGTTAAATAAGAGAAGTGATCCATATAATTTAGAGTAAGCTTAACACAAGGAGTACTAAAAAGAGGGTATTCACAACAATGAAAAGGAGTTCATTACAAATAGTTGTGAAGGTGTGTACAATTGGATGACATGGATGGGGTAAATAAAAATAATTTGATTATAACAATGTCTAAGGATAAAGAATTTAACTTAACCAAACCAATAGATATGCAAGTGGGTCCTCCCCAAAGTAGGCACAGGCCTTTTATGCCCTTGCATAACTTCAAACAAAGGATTCCATGGACATCATGGATGATTAATGGTTACAGAAAGTTAATTACAAAAGCCCAAAAGTAATTAACTAAGAAAATCGACATATCAAACCAGAACATTGAATCAAAACATGAAACCGGCAATGAGGTGAGGCATGAAGAGCATAGATGGATGATAGAGAGAGTAAAATGGAGTTCCTTAACTATGGTCACATACAGTCCCTTATGGAGTTTGTGATTAATTAACTTGGTAGGATCCTTCCTCAATCCAGATCAAAACCAACCACTTTTAGTGACCTCACATCAACATTCTAAGATAAATCCATCCCTTGAGATATAATAATGCTCTCACAAAATAACCACCATTCCAAATTGGAGTGAAGATAGAAAGTGAGAAAGGGCCTGAGTTAGAGGAGACAAGACAAGTCTCATAACCAGTGCTTGTAGCCCTTTTATTTGGTCTAAGGGGTGTGCTTTGAATTTCCATATTTTTTTTTGAATGGGAACCACACCATGCAAAGACTCATGCCATTTTCGCATTTATTTTGTACAAGGGGTGTGCTTTGAATCCTCATCTTATTTTATTTTCTTTTTTTGTGATGAGGACCACACCATGCAAGGACTTATTGGACTTCCTATTGTGAAATGACGCGAAATAGTGAGAAGCTTACGAGAACATCCTTGCACATAGGAAAATAAAAAAGCACGAAGAATACCACATTTCTTTGAAGCCACACCCTGTCCAAACCTTTGATTCCTTCCCAATTCTGAGAACTACACAAGTCACCAATTTATTAAAGTTGTATTAACGAAAAAGAGACTACATGTTTTCAAAAAAAGGAAAACCATAAAGTATGTGGATGGGTGGATGATGTGGACTCACTGCCTATTACATAAAAAAACCATGTCCCAATCACCAGTAATGACATTCAAAGTGAGAAACCAAACATCAACAATCAAATTACAAATGAAGCATACCACCATCGAGTAGTGCATTACCATTGTACCTACCACCTTATTAGCAGAAAAAGTAGAGAAACACATCAAACAGAAGTAGACATAACCATAAAAGAAAGTAAGAAAAAAAGTAGACAATAATTATTGAATATATTATGATGGTAAAACTAAGAGAAGACCAATAACCTTAAAAATACAAATATGTAAAACAAGAAAAATGTAAAATAAAGAAGATAAAAACAAAAAGTTGTAAAACCAAAAATGTGTAAAAAAAAAAGGTCAAAAACTGAGGAGCTACCTAAGGTGTTAGTATGGATGGCCATCTCCCCCACAACTAAGTTGGAAGGGAGAGATCCAAAAGATTGAGCATGGTTGTCCATCTAACGAGGTGTTTATTTCGTTAGTTGGCTTGAGCTCATGGAAAGGTCTTATTTGTTGAATGTTGACTAGTTGTTTCTTGTTTGGGCTGTTAGGTTTATAGATGATCATGGCCCCAGATGGAAAAGTCTCATCAATAATGTAAGGTCCTTTCCACAATGTTTGGAATTTGGTTCATTGGGGTACGTGTGGAGGATTCCAATAAAGAACCTTATCTCTTGGTTGAAACTTGACTTTTCTTATTTTAAGGTCATGGCATTTTTTGTTGAATGCCTCATGCATCTTGTTGGATGACAAGGCCATTAACCAATTTTCATCTAGTAAGTTGAGACTCATTAATCGTTCTTTCTGTGCTAGACTCAGATCTAGGTCAAGGTCGAAGGCTATAGAGAGTGTATAGAGCTTGGATTGGATGGGCAATGTTGGTGGTTTTTCATACACAAGCTCATAGGGAGAATAACCTATGGGAAGCTTCCATGTAGAGTGATAGGCCTAAAGGGCATCATTTAATTTAGTGCTCTAATCCTTTCAGTATTTGCTAATGGTACGCGTTAATATTTTTGTAATCTCCCAATTAGTGAACTTAGCTTGACCATTGGCGTGGGGATGATATGGTGTTGTGAGTTTATGTTCAACCTCCAAGCATTGCATCAACTTCCTGAAAGTGGCACCTGCAAAATGAGTTCCATTATTAGAAATTAATGCACGAGGTACACCAAACATGTTTACAATGTTTTGTTGCAAAAATCGAGCAGCAATGATGGATGTATAATCGGTGATGGCCGCTGCTTCTGCTCATTTGGTACAATAGTTAACTACGACTATTATATCTGCCTTTCCATTTGATAAAGGTGTGATGGGACCCATAAATTCAATGCCCCAAATATCAAATGGCTCAAGAGGTTGTATCCATTGTTGTGGCTCCTCCATTTGAGCTGTCATTCCACCATCCCTTTGGCAATGATCACAGGCATGGACAAATTGGTGTGCATCCTTGAAGATTGTTGGCCAATAATACCCTACCATGAGGATTTTTATGGTCATGCATCTCTCAAAATAATGGCCCTCACAAGGACCTTCATGAGCATCCTAAAGAATGCGCAATTGATCTGTATCAGAGACACACTAATGTACCAAGCCATCGAGACAAACCTTGTAAAGGTTTTCATTAATCTTCATGAAATATTTGACCCGATGAAAAAAATATTGTTCTTTCTAGTGTCTAGCCCTTGCGGTAATTCTTGCTTGAGCAGATAAGTGAGGATGGTGTTACCATTTTGGTTCATTAGCCATTTGTGCATTAATAGCACTTACAAGGAGAGATTCATCAAGGAATTGATTAGATAAAGGGCTCTCTTTCTCCTTGTCATCCCATCTTAGTTATAATAAGTGATCCGTGACCATATTCTCCACACCTTTACAATCTACCATTGTGAAATTGAATTCCTACAAGATCACAAGCCACTGTATGACATGGGGGCTCACCATTGGCTTGTTCATTAGAAATCTAATGGTGCTATGATCTGTGTGCACAAACACTTTGTAGCCAAGCACATAGTGTCTGAACTTCTCTAAAGCGAACACTACCATCAACTCCTTTTCTATGATGGTGTAGTTCAGTTGTGCATCTATAATTTTTGGCTTGTGCAGCAAATGTAATATGGATGTTTTTTTATCATCCATCTGTGTAAGCATTGCCACCAAAACCATAATTGGACGCATTGGTCATCACATGAAACGGTCTAGAACAATCTGGTGCTTGAAGAATGGGGGTTTAAACAGGTTTTTGCTTCAATTGTTAAAATGTTGATTCACATGCAATGGTCCAAATGAATGATGCATCCTTCTTTGTCAATTCTACCAATGTCTTGGCAATTTTGGAAAAATTCTTAATGAATTGCCGATAGTAGCTAGTGTGACCAAGGAATGACTAAACTTCTTTGAATGTTTTAGGTTGACAGGTTATTCCTTAGATGACCCTATTTTTTCAGGGTCCACCTCGATTTTTTCTTTTGAGATATGATGCCCCAAGATTATGCCTTCCTAGACCATAAGATGGCTCTTTTGCCAATTGAGCCGGAGGTTTTTTTTTACACATCTTTTCAACACCTGCTCAAGACAGTCCAGGGCTTGCTTGAACATAGCTCCATAGGTAGAAAAATCATTCATAAAAACTTCTATGCTACTACCAATCTATTTTTGGAAAATGCTGACAACTAATTGTTGAAATGTTACATAGACCAAATGGCATCTGTTGGTAAGCAAAAGTCCTCCAAGGACTTTTGAAAGTTATCTTTGCCTAGTCGTTTGGTGCAATACTAATTTGGTTATATCCACTATAACCATCCAAAAAGCTATAATATCTGTGCACCAAAATGGTGTCTAGCACTTAATCAATGATAGGCAATGAAAAATTATCCTTGAAAGTTGCCATGTTGAGTAGCCGAAAGTTAATGCACACCTGTCATTTGCCTTCTTTCTTTGACATGATCATGAGTGGGCTGACCCACTCACCATCTGTGACAAGGTAAATGAATATGACTTTGAGGAGTTTTTCAATATCCTCTTTGACAATCTATTTTAACTTGGGATTCAGACATTGCTGCAGCTATCATTTCAACTTGACGGTGGGGTCAGTGTATATTTGGTACTGGCATATTCTTGGATTTATCCCAATGAGTTCGGAATATGACCAGGCAAAGGCTGCTAACCACTTTTCCAAAACCTTTATTAATTTTCTCTTCTATTCAGTAGCAAGCTTGATATTAATGATAACCAGCCTTCCATTTTTCAAAAATACATACTCCATTCCAGCCAGTAGCATCTTCAATTTAAGGGGATCTTATTTAAAATTGTTAGGAATTTCCAACTCATTCCAATTGACATTGGCATTTACTCCTTCGAAGAGTTGGTGGTGAACTTGCTTGAGTTCATCCATACTTGCAACATACTCGTACATTAGACCCTCAGTCAGTTCCATGCATAATGTACTATTGTTGGTATCAGCTATCAACCACTGGGTGCCTTCTTATTTTGTGGCTACTGCGTACAGACATCTTTGGATATCAACTTCTGGTGCACAGTGCTTGCATGCAGAGATAGATGTTTGATTTACTGACCATAACTTCTACACACAATGGCATCCTGAATCATTGTACATGATACATGGAACTCTCTTCTTCTCAATCTTTCCAAATTCATTTTCTTTTGATATCTCCAAGGAAAGATCTCTAATGCCCATTTTGGCATCCACAATACTTAGCCACATCCTCCCCATAATAATTGGAAAGTCCCCCTTACAGTTCTCCACTTTGATTACTAGGAAAACAACGAAATATGACCACCCACAAACGGTGGTGACAATGTCCTCAACCAGTCCCAATGGAATAGTGATAGACTAGTCTACTAGTTCCAACCAGATGTTGCTCTTCTTTAAAGGTGAAAGGTTTTGCATTGTGTACATCTCATGTGAGATCAAATCAACACCAAAACCAAAGTCAAGAAGAGCCTTACAAGGCTCATTCCTAGCAATTTTCAAGTAAACTAGGGAACTCCCAAGATCAGCTAATTTTCTAGGCAAGTTACCAACTCGAATCCAATCAGATACAACATGTGTCAACATTACAATATGAATTCAAGAAGGATTTTCATTTGAAGAAGACTTTGATAAAGAGAAAACAAAGGAAGGTGGAGGAGTAGGGTTACCAACCATTGATGTGTCCAAGGGCTTTGGTAGACTGCAAGGTCAAAAGAAGGATCTTTTCTTTGTTCGTGGTTTCAACCCACTTAATGGATTAATCTATTGCAAATTAACTACCCTTGTAGTGTTCCTTTGCTATGGTTGTGCAGGAAATTCACTCTACATGAACGGAGCAGGTGGTAGCTATGTAAGAGGTGGAGGAGTAGGTGTAGGGATAAGAGGTACATGAGGGTAGTAGGTGGCATCCCTCTTTAGATAGGGCAATTGGTATGTTTCAGAAGGGTATTGGTAAGGTTGGTAAGCAGCAACATGACCAGAGGAGTCCCTTGGAGATGAAGGTTGCTAAACATAGTAATTGCAGGGGTCTGGTATCCAGTAAGGGTATTATTGTCTTAGAGGTGGAAATGCCCATGATTATGATTGCTACCACTATTGGTACAATTCATAGGATTGTAAAGGAGTCCCACTTGGATAGTATTTCTGTGGTTGGTGGAACTATCGAGGATTGTCTTGTGGATAAGACAATCTTTTGGTCATTTTCCTTTGTGCAAGTCATGGATGTAAGGCATACATCCCAAATTCCTACAAGTGTAATACAAATAGACAACATCCCTTAAGATGCTCATACTAGAAGACATCACATCCACCATCATCATCTAAATCGTTATCCATAGCCATCTCTATCGTAGCTATCTTACCTTTGCCCTTAGATATGGCACGTTCAGCTTCCTTACATCTCCAATGCTCACACTCACCACCTTGATGCTTGGACTCTTCATCAATTTTTAAAATAGCTTGAAACTTGTTGTCGATGGAGTCCCATAAGTGATCAACCTTAGCCATGATTTTTTATTGCAATTTCTAGAATGGAAAGGTTTTCTGATTAACCACCTCATCTCTAGTGAATTCATCCTCACTGTCACAAAATCTAATCCCCTTTTTTTGAATACAAGGTTCTCTGTTGTATTCTTCTACACTTTCACATTTTCTCAGCTCTCCCTCCTCCTTGGCTACCTGCTCAATTAGTTTTTGGATCAAACAAGCACTTAACTCTATCAATCTCCCTTGGGCATAGATGTGAAGGGTTTTTCTGGTTTCAGATCGTAACTCGTCTATGATATGGCGAAGCTGATCAAGCTAAGAGTATCCATGGCTAGGACACCTATGCAACAAAGAGTAGTATCGATCAATAGTAGCATTCAAGGGCTCATGATTCCCTTGTTTCCACCCTTGAATTTGTTTCCTTAGATTGGATACTCAAGAGTACATTTGATATTTATCATTGAATAATTCCAACATCATACTCCATCGCCTAATTGATTCTAGTTCCAAGGATCGATACCAACTTTCTGCCTCCTTTATAAGTGTCCTTGGAAATAATTTTAGCTTTTTCCAGTCATTTTCACTATTTTGTAGAGCACATGCATCTTGGAAGGCCTGAAGATGATTTTGTGGATCAGCATCATATCCTCCCTCGAATTTAGGAATATTGTTCATATCAAGCCTCTTTATTCTACTATCCTTCATGTGCCTAGTTGAAATCCTCATAGCCTCAGCAATATTCAACATGTCCCGAGTAGCAAGTAGAGGTTCATCAAGACCATGATGGTGGTGCCCACAATGTTCTCTACTAGCCCTTCTTTCTTGATGATGGGCCTCTCTGGATTGCCCATGTCTTCGGCCATGACTGTCCCGATGGTCCCTTCTATTATTTTGGTCCTATCAATCACCTCCATCACAGTTATTTCTTCTACAACCACGATCTGAACCAAATGAAGAAGAAGATGATGACGATGAAGGGGAAGAAGAAGGGGAACTTGCTCTGTGTTGATGTCTATCACCCTTCCTTTGATGCTTGTGACCACGATTGTGATAATAATCTCCTTTGTTCCCCTTTTCTTGACTTGCTTCTCCAAATCCATTTTTGTCATTGGATCCATTTTAACCAGAACCTGGATTATGGATTTTGGATTGTACATTCTGGTTGAGGGCTCCTTGAACAAAGTCAAAGAGAGGATAATCACTAAAGAAGTGGTCACCTTCATCAATTGGGCCAAGTGGAAGTGGAAAGATATTTGACCCCTTGCCCTTCATAAGATCATGTTGGTGCTCAAGCTATTGATCTTTTAATCTTTGAACTTCAATGGGATGATAATCCCTTGAGTTGGGATCTTGCATCTCATATTCTCTATGGAGATGTTGAATCCCATGTCGTGCAAGCATTAGTTGGAGCATTGCTGGAACAAATCGGTCAAGTGGCAACACAATGTTGCCTTCCATATCGCGCCACCGCATCAATTCATCTTGATGTAAGATGAAGATAAATTCTAGTACATACTCATTGGGATGAGCATACACCACCTAGTATTGTTGAGGCACTTGAACTACCCATGGCAGAGATGGGATCCTATGAGAAGAAGACATTTTGTTTTAGTAAACAATGTAAAATTGAGATTTAATTTAATGATAATAATTTTTGTTTTCATAGGATTTGACTCTTAGGGTTCGAACAACGAGGTTACTAAATTTCACTAGGCTTAGATAGCACACAAAGAACTATAGTCCTCAGCAACGGTGCCAACGATTAGTGGCAAGGTATTCCTACACCCAACCATATAAATCACAAGCGTTCACATGCAATCCGGTCGAATTCTATAGACTATAATTACTAAGTGCACTAGAGCTAAACTGTGTGTGTGTGTTTTTCATTCATTGTCTTCCCAGTCCCACTTGTGGAATGCAATTGTATGGTTAAGTGTAACTGAGGCATAAGATTTTTATTATTTTGTGTTTTTATGGAATTACTCACCTAGAACAAGAATAAAAGTCAGAGTGATTAAAAGTAAGAGCAATTAATTACTAAGTAAACTATAGTCTAATCTAGCTTAACACAAGTAACTATTCCCACTTCTCAAACACATCCTGAACTTTGTGCAAACACTGCTGGGCTATCAAATGCTAGTCATTTCTGAGCTACCAAGTGTCACACGTATGCTCGAAGGGGTCGTGCTTGCATAATTTAACAATTTTCTTAATTGATCAAAATTAATTACTATATAAATAAAATTAATGTAAATTGCATGAAATAACAATATGTAAATTCATAAGAAAGAAAATCTCAAGTGATGTAAGGAATGGATCAAAGAGTTCATCTTTATTACCAACACAATGGTGTGCTCAGGTACATCAATGCTTGAATAAAGGTCCGTTCACACTTAGACCTCCTGCTGCAGGCACTTGGAAAATATTCTAACTTTCAAATGGACAAACTACAATAGTTTTGCTACTTGACTACCAAAAACTTACTTCCAATTGTGCACCTAGGCGCTGTATTTATAGACCCGGGAGTAACCCTACTACATTGAATGTATGATATCGCATCTTGGGCCGCGATATTGCATACCCGATATCGTGTACTCAATATCACGGCCACCTTGATATTGGAGTGATGAAAAACACAATTTATCACTAGCATAACCAACAAATATACATAATTGTTCTTTGTCATCCAGTTTTCTTCATTCTATCTTTAGAACATGAGTATAAATAGCACATCCAAATATCCTTAGATGATCATAGGAGATATTATTCCCACTCCAAACCATCTTTGGAATTTTTTTATCAAGAGGTATTCTAGCTCATCTATTAGTTAGATAGGCAGCTATTGTATTAGCTTCAATGCAAAACTTTTTGGATAAGCTAGCAATCTTTAACATAATTTAGACTCTCTCCAAGATTATTCAATTATATCTTTCTACCATACCATTCAATTGATGAGTACCACAAATAGTCCTTTCATGCTTTATGCTTTATGCTAGCTATTTACACAATATTACTCAAACTCCCTTGAATAATATTCACCTTCAATATTTATCAATAGATGCTTGATCTTTTGCTAGATTTAGTTTCAATACAAGTCTTGAAAACCTTAAATTTACCAAAGGATTCTAATTTTTCTCTCATTGAATACAATCAAAATTTACAAAAAAAAAATCATTAATAAAGGTAATAAAACATAAAGCACTAGAAATTTATTTAGGATTAATTGGTCCAACAACATCAGAATATAATAGATCAAGAACATACTTTTACCTATGATGAACATTTTATTTTAGATTTACCCTATGACTCTTGCCATATTCATAGTCTTCAAAAAATTTTAATGAATTATTTGAAAGTTTTAGTAAAAGGTCATCTCTTTGCAGCTTCTTTAACCCACCTTCACTCAAATGTCTAAGGTATTTATGCCAAACCTTAATCTCATCATCCTACTTATCCTTAGTCACTACAACTTTAGCTTTTAATCCAAGTACAACATCACACATGATGTAAAGGATCCTTCTTTTAGCCCCTTCAAGATCATTAGAATGCCCTTTGGGATCTTTCAAGTTCTTTCATCAAAGGTAAATTTGCATCCAACATCATCTATTTGCTCATAAAATGTGACATTTTTGTGAAAATAAAATACAAACCTTATAACTTATAGAGCTATTTTTGAATCATGTAATTATCACATCACCAATCCCTTGAATCACACATGTCATTCCATTTCCAAGCTAGACATGACCAATAGGCCTACTAATCAAGATACAAAAATAAGACTAATAGGGACATATATGAAATAGAGCACTAGTGTTAGTAGTCCAAACACCAAGTTCTCTAGGGTCTTCTTCTTTCAGCACATTACTATCAATGTTGAATAACACCACTCCAACTTCTCCATTTTTCTGATTTCCGCCATTTCTAGTTGTTGAACCATAGGCCTCCTTCCCCTGTGACTTTAAAAGAGAATAATCCTTTCTTAAGTGACCTTTCTTTTGCATACCCGAGAAGAAAAATCTTTATTTCAAAATTTTTGCTTACTCTATCATTGACCTTGTTGCTCTTTTTGATCTCTTTGTTGAGATCTATCTCTTCTTTTAACACTTAGGGCTTCTATAGCATTGAAAACATTTTACATGGATGCATTCCTATTTTTTGCATCCACCAAACCAGCAACCACATTATCAAACTTCAACACATTAGTTCCTAAGGTAGCAATGATAATAGAAACCACAATCTCTCAACTATCATGTGATGAGGAAAGCACCAACAATGGTTAGACTTTTTCATCTAAGGTCACTTTCAATGATTTCAACTAGGACAAGAGAAGAATTTTCCTTCATCTTTAGGTGGAATAATTGTCTCATTATAAAAACTTTATTTGCTCTAGAGGGCTGTTCATACAAGGACAAAATCTTTTGCCATAACCTTTTAGTAGTTTCTAGATCTACGATGTTGTAGAGGACATCATCAAACAAACAAGGCCTAATAAGAAAGAAAGCCTTCTTGTCAAGCTTCTTCCAATCCTCATCATTTATGCTTGAAGGTCTTTTTGCAATCCAGTCTATAATCAAAGGCTCACATTCCTTTTGGTATAAGATATCTACCATGAGGACTTTTTAGATCTGCCAATTAGCACCTATCAACTTCTGAATAAGTGCAAGAACTTAGAATAAGGACTATGCCTTTTAAAAGCTATCTAGAAATGCCAAAAAAAACCTACTACTCTAATACTAGTTGTTACACAAAATATGACAACAATAAAATAGAATAATGATGAAAAGAAAAGAATAAAAACAATAAAGAAACAAAGACAAGATTTACATGGTAAAAATTTTGATATAAATGGAAACATTTATGGGAAAGTAGACAGTCTATTAATATCCAAAAAAGAATAATAACACTAGAAACAAGGCTTCAACCTTTAGAGAAGAACCATCTCCCTACTTTTGAGTAACAAAATACCCCACAAAAAAACCAAGAATCCAAGGCCCTTTATATAGGAATGAATTAGTCCTAAAGTTATTGAAAAATTCCAACCAACAAGGACTAATTCTTTTTAACAATGACTATTATGGATCATTATAATTAGAGACTATAAATAACAAATAAAAGGCTAAAAAAGAAAACAAGCCCTAGTTGTTGCTTAGCATAAAATATTCTTTTCTAAATGTCTTCAAGGCAACAATAGAAAGAGATTATTTTGTTTCATATAGCCATATATGTAAATTTTAGACTACAAGTGTATATGGTTTTTTTTTTTCAAAATAATGTACATCCCTCAAAATTGGATAAATGGCTAATGGGCAATACTTTTTCATACCATTATTCCTGATTATTCATGTAGTTATTCTTGACCTCACACATAGCATCTTACATGGAAATTTGGTACAATGATGGATAGGATGAAGAGGCCAAACGTGGGCCAATCCATCCTACCTCACACCCAACATGTAGAAAGTGCCCACAAACATGGTAGATAGATGATAAGAGGATAAGGCCTAATGCAAAATCCATCCTGCCCTAATGCACATATTATACGTGAATCTTCCCATAGACAAGGTAGAATAATGGATAAGACTCTGCACAATCACAGCTTCAAGATCCAGCTGAGGACAACATAGCAATTAATAGTATTTTGATTGCAAGCACAAGAAATTACAAAGGATGACCACATCCAAATTAATAGTAGTCTACATCACATTCCTCATTGTGGCAAACGTGATCAATTCAAGAATCTTATCTAATAAATAGTACTAAATTATAAAAATTTTACTTAAGTTCTATAATATATCTTAGTAAAGTTATTCTATTATTACTCTATATGTCGTAAGATGAAAGATGTTTAATATATTTATTCTTATTTGACTCCATAAGCTTAATATTTACAAAGTGTATATAAACACCAATGAAATCTGATTTCACCAATCACAAATCACTAATGAATATTTTATTCCTTCCACCATTACAAAATGACTCATAATACTTTATTTCTTGCTCCCACCAATGGTGACAAATCCTCTATACCTTCTAGGTTCTAGCCCTAACACATTGTAAATCACATAATCATGTTTATGTATCATAAAATCTTACAAAACATTGCAACCTTTATAAACCAGTGTAATATGGAAAATGATAGGATGACAGATGGTCAAACATGTTTTGGTTAGAGTGAAAAAATGAAAACAACCGATAAGATCCATTTTAGATCATCTTGACTTTTTCTTAACAACCATGAGGCCCAACAAGGCGATCCATGCTACAAAGTTGTGTATGAATTTTAAACCAATTTTTTGGCATTTTTTACAGTAAAATAAGGATAAAGTTAAAATTTCAAGTTTCTAATATCAACTAAACATTTAAAATTATGGCAGCCTGTGATCGATTATAAGTGCATGTAAGATTTCCCTAGCAATAATTTGTAGATTTCAAGTTAACATCAAGTGTCATTAGTTTGCTAGTATTGACCCATTTGAAATTACCATTAATTTGTTTACCAAAACAAGACATTAAATACATAGGACTCAGTACAATTTCATTTTCACAAATATAAGTGCTTTCTTCTCTTTGTGGTGGTATCAAGACAAGGTTGGATGGATGTTTACACCTACAATCTTCCTTTGGATCTTTTCAATTAGGACAATTGGAATTGATGAGCTGTGATATCGCGTCCGCCCCTACGATATCGCGTATGTGATATCGTAGCCTATTGCAATGCCTATAAAGAAGAGGCAGCTTTCCCAGTTTTAGACATCTAGAGTTAGTCCCTTAGCCAACTATAGTAGTTTTACCATTTCAGAGTTAAAATAATTTCCATGTGCCTGCAGTAGGAGTCTCAAAGTGAACGGATCTTTATTCAAGCAAATTGTATCTGAGCACACATTTGTGTACGGAAATAAAGATGAACTTTCTGATAAACCTTGTAGCATATGCACTAAGCTAAATAGGATTTAATTATTATTAAATGTTTAAATACTTTCCTAGATAATTGATCTCTCTCAACCCTTGACTCTCCTAGTTAAGTGCATTCATTACGACCACTTCGAGCATGTGTGTAATGCTTGGTAACCCAGTAACGAGTAGCGTTTGGTAATCCTAGTAGCGTTGCACTGGTTCAGGGTGTGTGCGGCAAGTGGGAATGGATATTGATGCTAGGATAATTAAAGCTTAGTTAGTGAATAGTTAATGAGAATTAGTTATTTAGTTCTCTACACATTTCCCTACTAGCATAGGTGTTAAAAAGATAAAAGACATAAAAATCATACACCTCATGCTTACTTAATCATACAACCGTGACAATACAAGTCTGGGAAGACAATGATTGATTAACCTTAAGTGTTCCATTAAGGCGCGTAAGCACTTACTCCTTGGAGTTCGACCGGATCACGCGTGAGATGCTCGTATTCATATGGTTGCCTCACCACTCATCATTGGCGCCGTTGCTGGGGACTTAGTTTTTTGTGCGCTACATAGAACATAGGAGATCATTCACATCGTTGGGACGCTAGAATGAACCCTTAGGGTTAATCAAAAGAACAAATAAGATAATGGTAAATAGCACACCGAATAAGACAAAAATGTCTTATTCTTCACACAAAAGCACTTCATTGCCTAGGACTCACACAAGAGATAGTCGGCGGCACAACATAAGTAACCAAGATCCACCAGTTCCTAAATAGTTCCGAGTGGTATATATTCATCATGATGAATATGTACCTGACTTTACCTTTATTCTCCATCAAGATGAGCAACTACGTTGGAGAGACTTGGAGGGTAACATAGTGTTGCCTCTAGACCGAGTAGTCCCCAACATGCTCCTTCGTGCTCTTGCACGAATAGGCATGTCACAATTGTATGCGGAGTACGTTGCATGTGATTATAACACAAGAAACTACCATCCCACAGAAGCGCCACATCAATGGGACTTGCAACAGGAGAGTTACCACACATCTTTTAAGGGCAAAGAACCTCGTAACACTCCACCCGTCTTAAGCGAAATTGAGGGTGGTGAACCTATTTCAATAGGTTCTCCACAAAATGATGTTCCTCCTCCTAACTATGGTGAGGAGGTGGTGTATCAGAACCTTCACTCCATGATTCACAATCCTGGTTCTAATCCCCACGAACACCAAGTGTTCAATGAGAGAACACAAACACATGATAAGGACGGGCATTCTGATCGTCATCACTATCGAGGTTGGGATCACCGAAAAGAAGGCAGGAAAAATCGTCATGGTAATGGTTCTCCTTCTTCTTCACCTTCATCGTCACATTCACCCTCTCCTTCAGTATCAAGACGTAATCATAAGGAACCTAACCGTGAGGATAAGAGTAAACAGAGTGAGAAACCTCGACAAGAGAGTCGAGAGTAAGGACGAGGGCATTCTAGAGAATCATGGCATGGAAGAAGGGAGAGTAGGGAGCCACATAGACATCATAGACGCTATGAAAGAAATGACCACAAAGAACCCCTACTTGCAACCCAAAGCATGTTAGACATCACGGAGGCTGTAAGAATTCCTACAAGGCACCAAAAAGATAGCAGGATCAAGAGGTTAGACATGAATAACATCCCACGATTTGAAGGGGGATACAATGTTGATCCTTAGAACCACTTACAAGTATTTCACGATGCATGTGCCTTGCAGAACATTGAGAAAAAATGGCAAAAGCTAAAGTTGTTCCCAAGGAAACTAGTAAAAGAAGTGGAAAGATGGTACTGGTCCTTAGAACTGGAATCCATTTGAAGATGGAGTACAATGCTAGAACTGTTTAATGATAAGTATCAAACGTACTCCTGAGTGTCCAACCTACGAAAGCAAATCCAAGGATGGAAGCAGGGAACTCATGAACCCTTGGATGCTGCCATGGGCCAATATTATGGACTATTACATCGTTGCCTGGGCCATGGTTACTCGCAGTAGGATCAACTACGTCATCTTGTAGATGGACTTAGGCATGAAACCAGGAGAACCCACGTATGCCCAAAGGAGATTATCAGAGCTTAGGTCCCATCAAGTTCATAGATTATTGGAGCAAGTAGCTAAGGAAGAAGGAGAGCTATGTAATAAAGAAAGTGCGAAAGAGTACAATGGTGATCCTTTCCTCCAAAAAAGGGAAGTAAGATTCTATGAGGAAAAAGAGTCACCACTTGAAGAGTTGGTGAATAGGAAAACCTTGCCGCTCCAAAAATTAACAACAAAAGTGTCGGCAAAGGTAGACTAAATGTGGGACTCCTTAGATAGTATATTTGAAACTATTCTAAAAATTGTAGAGGAGTCTAAGGAGCGAAGTAGTGACTATGACAAAAAGAAAAAGAGGGATTTGGACCATGCACGTAACAGAGGTAAGGGTAAAATGGCCATCACCGAAGAGGTTTTGGATTCTGATACAGACAATGACGGTGGATGTGAGATATGCCAGTATGACCATCCTAAGGGATGTTGCCCAGTAATCTCACATCTACAAGAGTCTGGGGTGTATGCACTCAACTCACAACTTAACAAATGGTAAACACCCTAACAATTACCTTATCCTCAAGGTAACCCAAGGCAACAATATCCTTACCAGCAACCAGATCCATATGGCTACTGTGTGTAGCAACTAATCTCTCCACGTGACTCTATTGGTCACGTGACACCACAACATCACTACCAAGCTCAAGAATATTATAGGATTTCTTCTCCTGGGAGAGACACACCACATACATACCATCCTCCAAATCCATCCACAACTCTCACACCGATAGCTCCGTTACCACCTACTCTAGCAATGCAAGGGGAATTCCCCACTCAACCGCAGCAACGCAATGCTACGAGAGCTATAAATCTTCAACTCGCTACTGGTTCTAACAACCATACAAAGAGAAGACCTTTCTTCAGAACCAACAGTCCAAACAAGCTCTCACAACCACAAGCAATTGAGCCTCCGAACGCTTCTCCATCAAATAAGGCTTTAGAGCTTCCTTCAAACCAAAAATAGAACTCAATGCACACGGTTATGTTAACACATGCCATCACTGACTAGATCAAGGAGGGCCACCTTCCTAGGAAACTCTCTGACCTTGGAAGTCCCTTAATTTATCTCCAAGTCACTGGGAATGAACCATATAAAGCTCTTCTAGACTCAGGTTCTAGAGTTAACTTAATATCACAAGAGATGTATAAAGCCTGGAACTTGCCTCCACTAAAGAAGAGAAATATTCTCTTAGAGTTGGCTGACTAGTTGATGAGACACGATATCGCATGCACCGCGATATCATGGCCGTCACGATATCGCGTCGTCCCCTGCGATATCACGTACGCAATATTGCGGTCAACCATCAAATCTATAAATAAGATGCGGCACTCCCCTCATTTCTCATTCTAGGCTTAAAGTAGGAAAACTCTGGCAGTTTGATCACTCTAGAGATAGAATATTTTCCATGTGCCCGTAGTAGGAGTCCCCAAGTGAACGGATCTTTATTCGAGCAACTTTATACCTAAACACAAGTTGTGTACGGCAATAAAGACGAGCTTTGTGGATAAACCGTACAGTGCATGGAATAGGTTTTATTACGTGTTATTTCCTACCTATTATTTATTACCTACATTAGCTCGGCATGAGTACAACTTGATTACGAGCATTGACAAATGTGTATGGCTAATCAAGGAATCGGCTACTCATTGTGATTATTCTCTCTCACCCTTATATCCTAGAATGCTGGATGAGTACGACTTGATTATGAGCATCTATAGATGTGAATGGCTAGTCAAGGAATCAGCTGCTCATCACGTTTAGGCTAGTTAAGTGCCTCAGTACGACCACTTCGAGCACGTGCGTTACATGTGGTGATCCCAGTAATGATTAGCATTTGGTAGCCACAGTTGCATAGTTCGGGTGTGTACGGTAAGTGGGAATGGATGCTGACACTAGTTAATTTAGACTTAGTCCTTAGTTAGAGTTAGCTAGTTTCTCAACCCTTCGCTCTTAGCATAGAAGACATAAAACCATAAAAGACCATAAAAATCATATACCTCGAACTTACTTAACCATACACTGTGACAACAACAAGTAAGTCTGGGAAGACAATGAATGATTAACCCCAAGTGTTCCATGGGGCGTTTAGGCATTTAGTCTGCGGAGTTTGACTAGATCGTGTGTGCTACACTCATTTCATATGGTTGAGTGTAGGGGTACCTCGCCACTCATCATTGGCGCCATTGCCGAGGACTAAGTGTTTGTGCGCCGAATAGAACATAAGGGATATCACTCACATCATTGTGAGCCTTAACGAACCTTCAGGTTAATCAAGATAAAATTTTATATAACGGTAAATTAGCACATCAATAACAATGCCTTCTTCTCATAAGAGAAACTCACCACCTAAGGACCACACACGACACAATCGGCAAGATAAAACACATAACCAAAATCAGCCAAGTCCTAAACAATATAAGATGACATATACTCATCTTGATGAGTATATTCCTAATTTTACTTTTATTCTCCATCAGGACGAACAACTACGATGGAGAGATTTGCAAGGTAACATTGTGTTACTCCCAGACCGATCAATCTCTCACATGCTTTTCCGTGCCTTGGCACAGATAGGCATGACTAAATTATATGTTGAATACGTTGTGGAAGATTTAGACATGAGGGACTATTATCCCACAGATGCCCAAAGTATGAGAGACTTAAGGCAGGGGAGTCAACATGCATTGCTGAAGGGCAAGGTCCCGCACATTCTTAGCGAAATAGGAGATGAGAAACCCCTTATCACGAGTTCTTTAGCAAAAGATGTTCCCCCTTCTAATGATGATGAGGAGGTTGGGTATCAAAACCTATGATCAACGATACATATCCCTAGTTCTGATGCCCATGAACACCAACTGTTCACAGAGGGAACAACCACTTATGCTAAGAATGGGCACTTAGATCGTCACCACGATTGGGGCCGTAGCAGCCAAAGAGAAGGCAAGAAACATCATCATGGCAATGATTCCCCTTCTTCTTCCCCTTCTTCACATCACTCATCCTCTCCTTCCACACCTGGGTGCAATCACCATGAACATAAAGGTGAGGATAAAAGTAAGAAGGAAGAAAGACCTTGACGGGAAAGTCGAGAGAGAGGACAAGGGCAAGGATGTAGGGAGAGTAGGGAACAACGCAGACATCACAGGCATCATGAAAGAGACGATCATGATGAGCCCCCACTCATAACCTGAAGTATGCTCAACATAATGGAGGCAGTTAGGATTCCCACAAGGCATTTAAAGGATAGCCGGATCAAGCATTTAGACATGAATAACATCCCACGATTTAAAGGGGGATACAATGCTAATCCGCAAAATCATTTACAAGCATTCCACGATGCCTGTGCCTTGTAGAATATAGAAAATGAGTGGCAAAAACTTAAGTTGTTCCCAAGGACACTCACCAAGGAAGCAGAGAGCTGGTACCGGTCCTTAGAACTAGAAACCATCAAGAGGTGCAGTACGATGCTAGAACTCTTCAATGAAAAGTATCAAACGTACTCCAAAGTATCCAATTTGCATAAGCAGATCCAAGGCTGGAAGCAAGGTACACATGAACCCTTGGATGCTGCCATGGCCCGCTACTACACATTGTTACATCGTTGCCCGGGCCATGGGTACGCTCAGCGGGATCAACTTCGCCACATCGTGGATGGGCTAAGGCATGAAACTAGAAGAACCCTTAGAACTTATGCCCACAACTTAGAGCCCATGAAGTACGTAACTTCTTGGAACAAGTAGCAAAAGAAGAGGGTGAGCTATGCAAAATGGAAAGTGTGGAAGAGTATAACCGTGATCCCTCCCTTCGAAAGAAGGGAGTGAAATTTTTTGATGAAGAGGATGAGTCACCAATCGAAGAGTTAGTGAACTGGAAAACCTTGCTGATCCAAAAATTAACAACAGAAATAGCAGCTAAGGTAGATGACGTATGGAGTTCCTTAGACTCTAAAATTAAAACTTTCTTAAAAATTTTAGAAGAGTCTAAGGTTGAACAAAGTAGTGACAAAGGTAAGAAAAAGTGGAGAGATTTAGGCCCTGCACATAACAAGGGTAAGAGAAAAATCACTAACTCCGATGTGGCTGAGGACTCTGACACAGACGATGATGATGGATGTGAGATCTGCCACTATGACCATCCTAAGGGATGTTGCCCCATCATCTCACATCTACAGGAGTCTGGGGTGTATGTGCTTAATCCAAGACTCAACCAACGGCAAACACCTCGAAGGTTACCTTGTCCACAAGGTAACCCAAGGCAGTTCCACCAACCACTAATGTATTACCAAGTGGAACTCCACCACAGCCCATCAGACAACATCAGTAGTGGCAACATCCACAATCCTAGGGAATGCCACCGCAAACACAGCAATACCCTTACCGACAGTCTAATCCTTATGGTTATTATGGGCAACAGCCAATTTCCCCATGTGACTCTATGGGTTACATAAACTCTCCACGTTACTACCAACTTCAAGAGTATTTTAAGACTCCTTCTCCTTCGGGAAACACTCCATACCCACACTATCCTCCAATTCCATCCACATCTCTTACGCCAGTAGCCCCACCGCCAACTGCTCCAACAAATCCTAAAGTAAATCCCACTCAACCATGATAACCCAACACTGCAAGGGCTGCCAATCCTCCAATATCAGTTGGTTCTAACAATCATACACCAAAGAGACCCTTCCTTAGGACCAACAATCCAACTAAGTCTTCGCCTTCACAAGCGATTGAGCATCCTAACACCCCCATACCAAATAAGGTTTTGGGAAACCCTTCGATAGAGAAATTACGTCCAATGCATATAGTTATGTTAACACATATAGTAACTGACTAGATCAAGGTCAGCCACCTTCCAAAGAAATTATTGGATCCGGGAGTCTCCCTAGTTTATCTCCAAGTTGCTAGGGATGAACCCCATAAGGCTCTTCTCGACTCGGGTTCCGGGGTCAACCTAATCTCACAAGAACTGTATAAAACCTGGAACCTACCTCCACTCAAGAAGAGCAATGTTCGCCTAGAGTTGGCCGACCAATCCATCACTATTCCTTTGGGACAGGTTGAGGACATTGTTACCATTGTCACTGGATGGTCATACCCAGCTGATTTCCTAGTAATCCAAATAAACAATGACAAAGGGGATTTCCCAATTATAATGGGAAGGGCATGGCTAAATACAATTGATGCACGCCTAGGAATCCGCAACCTTTCCCTAGAAATATCCAAGACAAATACTTTTGGGAAAATTGAGAGGAAAAGAGTTCCATGCATCACATATAGTGACACGAGGTGTCATTGCGTGCAGAAATCATGGTTGAAGCAAAGTTTAACATTGCCTGCGTGCAATCGATGTGCACAGGATGTTGACATCCAAAAGTGCCTATACGCGACAACCACACAACAAGAAAACACCCAATGGCTGATGGCTGATAAAGAGAGCAACTCGACAACCTGCATGGAACTAGCTAAGGGAATCACTAGTGCTTACATTGAAAGCACAAATGTACTAGAGCAAGTCCGTTTCCAACTTCCAGCCCTTAACTCTGAAAACATCAATTGGGAAAAGTTGGAGATTCCTGAGGAGTTTAAACAAGAGCCCCTCAATTTAAAACCGTTGTCCACCAGTTTGGAATACGTGACCCTTAAAAATGAAAAACTGGTGATCATCAACGCAAAGCTTGCACCCAAGCAAAAAGAAAGTTTGCTAAAGGTGATAAACAACTGGTCAACAGCCTTTGCTTGGTCATACCTCAAGCTAACCGGAATAGATCCTAGGATATGCCAGCATAGGATTTACATAGACCTCTCTATGAAGCCTCGCAAACAACCCCAGAGGCGATTGAACCCAAAGTTAAAACAAATAGTGAAAGAGGAGCTAGAGTAGCTTCTCAAGGCTGGGTTCATTTACCCTATCGCTGATAGTGAATGGGTTAGTCCTCTTGTCATCATACCGAAAAAAAGAGGTAAATGAAGGGTATGTATAGATTTTAGGCTATTAAATATGGCAACATTCAAAGATCACTTCCCATTGCTATTTGTTGACCAAGTCTTAGACACTATAGCAGGGCATCGCTATTACATTTTACTGGATGGATATAGTGGGTACAACCAAATACGAATTTCGCCAAAAGACCAAGCCAAAACAACATTCACCATTCCTTGGGGAACGTTTTCATACAAACAAATACCTTTTGGCTTGTGCAATGCACCTACCACGTTCCAATGATTAGTTCTAAGCATCTTTCAACAAAAAATAGGTAACGAAGTAGAAGTCTTTATGGAAGACTTCTCCACTTATGGGACGAGCTTTGATCAAGCCCTCAACCGGTTAGAGCAAGTATTGAAACAATGTGTTGAAACCAACCTCAAGCTCAACTAGCAAAAGAGTCATTTGATGGTTCAAGAGGGCATCGTATTGGGGCACAAAATTTCACAATCAGGAATTGAGGTGGATCTAGAAAAAATTAAAGTCATCCAAGGAATTACCCGACAACCAGAGACCGTTGAAGACATTAGGTCATTCCTTGGACACATTGGCTACTACAGGAGGTTTATCGTGAACTTCTCCAAAGTTTCCAAACCGTTGGTAGAATTAAAGAAAAAAGATGCATCATTTGAATGGACCAGGGAATGTGAACGAGCATTCCAAACCCTCAAACAGAGGCTTGTGGAAACCCCCGTTCTACAAGCCCCTGACTAGTCCAAGTCGTTCCATATCATGACCGATGCATCTAATTATGCCTTAGGATCTGTACTTACACAATTAGATGAACAAAAATAACCTTATTACATCCACTGTGCCAGTAAGCATATCACCAATGCCCAACTTAACTACACGACTACAGAAAAGGAATTAATGGCTTTAGTGTTTGCACTGGATAAATTTAGGCACTATGTATTGGGTTACAAAGTATACATCCATACAGATCATAGTGCAATTACGTTCCTTATGAACAAGCCAACGGTTAGCCCACGTATTATACGTTGGGTGGTAATTCTTCAGGAGTTCGACTTAATCATAGTAGACTACAAAGGCACTGAGAACGTAGTCGTCGATCACCTATCTCGGTTGCGGTGGGACAACAAAGAGGATGAATATGCTGTATCTGACCATTTTCCTGATGAAACCCTCTTTGCTGGTGTAGTAAATAATCAACCCACAAAAATAAATTGGTATAGTAGCATTCTTACCTATCTCACTTCCCAACAAATATCACAGGAGTTGGACTTTAGGATAAAACAAAAGTTTCTTCACAAAACCAAGTACTTCATGGAAATCAAGGGACAACTTTATAAAGTCTTCCCTAATGGCTTGGTTCGATGGTGTGTGCGTAATCAAGATCAATTAAAAGTTCTCCATGATGCTCATGAGGGCCCCTATGGGGGTCATTATGCTGGGAGACGAATGGCTACTAAGGTCCTTCTTGCAGGATATTATTGGCCAACACTATTTCGGGACGTCCATCATTTCGTCCAATCCTGTGAGTGCTGGCAACATGATGGGGGAATGACTGCTAGAATGGAGGATTCGCAACAATGGATTCAGCCTTTAGAACCCTTCGATATCTAGGAAATAGATTTTATGGGACCGATTACACCAATGTCCAACAAAAAAGCATATATAATCGTTGCTATTGATTACTTAACCAAGTGGGCTGAAGCAGCTGCTGTAACAGACTGCACATCATCTACAGCTGCACGATTTGTACAACAACAAATCATTAACAGGTTTGGTGTACCATGTGCGCTCATTTCTGATAATGGAACACATTTTACAGGTGCAACCTTTCAGAAACTGATGCAACGCTTAGGGGTTGAGCATAAATTGACCACACCTTACCACTCCCAAGCTAATGGTCAAGCCGAGGTTACTAATAGGGAGATTACAAGAATATTAACATGAACAATTAGCAAATTTAGGCGAGACTAGAGCATGAAACTGAACGACGCTCTTTGGGCGTATCGTTCCACTTGGAAGCTCCCTATAGGATATTCTCCCTATGAGCTAGTGTATGGGAAACTTCCAAAGCTCCCCATACAGAATGAGCTTCGTACACTATCCACAACTTGCGAACTTCACTTGGATCTCGACCTAGCACAAAAACAACGATTAGCAACTTTGAATGTGTTAGACAAGAATAATTTGGTTGCACTATTGTTAAATGAGTTGCACAAGGCACACAGTAAACAGCGTCATGACTTAAGGATCCGAAGGTTTAGGTACCAACCAGGAGATAAGGTCCTTTACTGGAACCCCACACATGTACCCCAACTTACAAAGTTTCAAACCTTGTGGGAAGGACCTTATATTATTCATACTACCTTCCCATCTAGAGCCATGATGATATATAAGCTTGAAAACCTGGATAAAAGGTTAGTGGTTAATGTACAACAA
>MNCI01038036.1:1787211-1821387 GCA_015680685.1 Gnetum montanum | reverse complement strand
TCCCCTTCTAATAAGAACTTTAACGAATCGGTGACTAGGTATTTCTCAAACTATGGAAAGACTCAAGGATTGAAAAGGGTGTGACTTCAAGGGAACTTGATGCTTTTGTGTTGGTCATTCTCTTGGGTGCTTGAATGTTTCTTCTTGAGTTTTCTGCCGTTCTGATGTTATCCAACTATCAGAAGCTGAGACAATAACAATAAAAAGTCTTTGCATGGTGTGGTTCTCATGCATAAAAACACAAAACACAAAAAAAAAAAAAAAACTAAGTGAGAATTCAAAGCACACCCCTTAGACGAAATAAACTTGGGCTACAAGCACTGGTTATGGAACCAAAAGTGTTTCCTCTAACTAAGGCCCTTCTCGCTTCCCATTCTCTCCTTTGTTTCGTCGGAATGGTGGTGACTCTTGAGAGAAGCATTCTCGTTACTCCAGTTTATGGTTTAGCTGAATGCATTGATGCGAAGTCATTGGATGTGGTTGGTTCGAGGCCGGAGTTGGAATGAGACTTGCCAAGTCACATTAATCATAAAACACACAAGGGGCTGTACACCACCTTATTCTTGGGATTCCATTCCATTCTCTTCTCTCCATCTTTCTCTCCATTGTTCACCTCATTGCCGGTTGTATCATAAGTGTATATATTTTGGTTGATGCATTGTTTTCTTTTTGGTAAACGCTTGTGGTTAAGCCTTTAACTCTTGTTCCAAATGACATTCCCAGAGCCTACAAACTCTTTGAATGTGGGTTTGTCAGGGCATTACGGGCATGAGCCTGCTTTCGGGAGGACCCACTGACATTACTATTTGGAGCATTAGTTAAATTCTTTCCCCTAACATTTTTGCAATCTAATTTCTTTTGTTCATTTCCATCTTGACATCCATTTCATCGATGTCATAGTTGTCCCTTTTTATCTATCTTTCTTGCTCCTTTTCTTTCTCCATTCTAATGCTACCAGAGGTTTGCGATTAGTCATGGGGGTACAGGGCCTGAATTTTTCGATTTTTCTCCTACCCCGAAATTTTTGATTTTTGATTTTCTTCCTAACCCTTACACCTTTGGTAGTCATCATTAATGTATCCCCAGATCCATATCAGCCATACCACAACCTAGCCAATGGACCTTNTATTGTAAGGAACTCGAGGACGAGTTTTCATTCAGTCATGGGGTATGATGAGACGCGATATCGTGGTCTGCCGTCAAATCTATAAATAAGAGGTGGCACTCCCCTCATTTCTCATCCTAGGCTTAAAATAGGGAAACTTTGGCAATTTAATCACTCCAGAGATAGAATATTTTCCATGTGCCCGCAGTAGGAGTCCCCAAGTGAATGGATCTTTATTCGAGCAGCTTTGTACCTGAACGCAAGTTGTGTACGACAATAAAGATGAGCTTTGTGGATAAACCTTACAGTGCATGGAATAGGTTTTATTACATGTTATTTCCTACTTGTTATTTATTACCTGCATTAGCGCGGCATGAGTACGACTTGATTACGAGCATTGACGAATGTGTACGGCTAATCAAGGAATCAACTACTCATCGCGATTAGTCTCTCTCACCCTTATCTCCTAGAACGCAGGATGAGTACGACTTGATTACGAGCATCTACGGATGTGAATGGCTAGTCAAGGAATCAGCTACTCATCACGTTTAGGCTAGTTAAGTGCCTCAGTACGATCACTTTGAGCATGTGCGTTACGTGTGGTGATTCCAGTAACGATTAGCATTTGGTAGCCACAATTGCATAGTTAAGGGTGTGTACGGTAAGTGGGAACGGATGCTGACGCTAGTTAATTTAGACTTAGTCCTTAGTTAGAGTTAGCTAGTTTCTCAACCCTTCACTCTTAGCATAGAAGACATAAAACCAAAAAAGACCAAAAAAATCATATACCTCGGACTTACTTAACCATACACCGTGACAACAACAAGTAAGTTTGGGAAGACAATGAATGATTACCCCCAAGTGTTCCATGGGGCATTTAGGCATTTAGTCTGCGGAGTTCGACCGGATCGCGTGTGCTACCCTCGTTTCGTATGGTTGAATGTAGGGGTACCTCGCCACTCATCACTAGTCCATCACTATTCCTTTAGGATTGGTGGAGGACATCGTTACCACTATGTGTGGTTGGTCATACCCAGCTGATTTCCTAGTGATACAAGTAAACAATGACAAAGGGGACTTTCCAATAATAATGGGGAGGGCATGGCTAAGTACCATAAATGCATGCCTAGGAATCCACGATCTTTCTCTAGAAATATCTAAAGAAAACACTTTTGGGAAGATCGAGAAGAAGAAAGTTTCATGCATCACATATAATGATACAGGGTGTGATTACGCACAAGAATGTTCAGCATTGCCTGCATGCAACCGGTGTGCCCAAGAAATTAACATACACAAGTGCCTGTATGTAGCAACCACACAACAAGACAATACCCAGTGGTTGACAGCTAATCAAGAGAGCAACTCACCAACATGCATGGAGTTAACTGGGGGACCAACTTGCTCCCACGTAGAAGGCATAGATGCACTGGAGCAAGAGTGTCGCCAACTTCCAATCCTTAACTTGAAAACATCAATTAGCGGAAGTTGGAAACTCTTAAAAGATTCAAACAAGCGCTCCGATAAAAGATTACTAGTTAATGTCCAATAGATCAAACCTTACCATGAATCTAGAATGATCAATGCACATTACACATCGGAGAGAGAACGACCTCACTCATTATTTCGAACTTTCCCCTTCCAACTTAGTCATGGGGGAGATGGCCACCTATGCTGATCATTTGAGGCCCTCAGTTCTTTTTTAAGTTTTTGTTTCACACATTTTTGTTTTACAAATTTCTTTAACTTTTCTTGTTTTTGTTTTACAACATTGTTCATACTTCTTCGTTTATTTGTGTGTTTATTTATTTTGTTTTGTTAAATTTGTCACTTAATAAGTGCTCCAAAGATGGTATGAACTATATTCCATTGATTGCTAATGTTTGGTTTTTACCTTTGAGTTATGATATTGATACTAAGGTATGGTTCTTTTGATATAACAGGCAATGAGTCCATGTCATCTATGCATCCATAAATTTCTATGGTCTCTTTTGGCTTGGAAATGCACAGTACCTTTCTTTCAATAATAAGAACTATCTACGAATCGGTGACTAAGCATTTCTCAAACTAAGGAAGGCCTCAAGGATTGAAAAGGGTGTGACTTCAAGGGAACTTGATGCATTTGTGCTGGCCATTCTCTTGGGTGCTTGGATGTTTCCTTCTTGGGTTTTCCTTACCATTCTGACATTGCTCTATTATCGGGAAGCCGAGCCAATAAAAATAATAAGTCTTTGCATGGTGTGGTTCTCACGCCAAAAAAAAAACAAGTGAAAAAATGAAAAGTGAGAATTCAAAGCACACTCCTTAGACAAAATAATCATCTGGGCTACAAGCACTGGTTATGGAACCAAATAAACATGTTCCCTCTAACTAAGGCCCTCCTCGCTTCCTACTTTCTCCTTTCTCATTTCGTCGGAATGGTGGTGACTTTTTGGCAGAAGCATTCTCATTACTCCAAGTGGATGGATTGGCCAAATGTATTAATGCAAAGTCACTGGATGTGGATTGTTTGAGGCTAGATTTGGAATGAGATCTACTAAGTCACATTAACCATTAACACACAAAGGATTGTACATCACCTTATTCTTGAGACTCCATTCCATTGTCTCCTTTCTATCATTCTTTCTCCATTTTTCACCTCATTGTCGATTGTATCAATAGTCCATATTTTGGTTAACGCATTGTTTTCTTTTTGGTAAACTCTTGCGGTTAAGAATTTAACTTTTGTTTCCAAATGACATTTCTAGAGCCTACGGACTCTTTTGAATGTGGGATTGTTAGGGCATTAAGGGCATGAGTTTGGGGAGGACCCACTAGCATTCCTATTTGATGCATCCACTAAATTCTTTCCCTTAAACATTTATGCAATCACCATTTAATGTGTTCATCTCCATCTTTAATATCCATTTTATCAGCATTGTCGTCGTTTCTTTTTCTCCATCTTTCTTATTCTTTACCTTTTTCCATTCTATCACTACTAGAGGTTTGCTCTCAGTCATGGGGGTCCTGGTCCAATTTTTTCAATTTTCTCTTAACCCCTACACCTCGAGTAGTCACCAGCATTATATCTCCAAATCCGCATTAGCTATATCACAACTCAGCCAATGGACCTTACACTGAGGCAAGGTATCAATTGCATTGTGATTCATTTACCCTTGCTAATATAAGACTGTGTTGTGTGTGCAGATGGCAATCGTACACCAATGGATTGGATCTGGAGGAAACACTTGAAATGGATTGGTGCTGGAGCAGTTATGCAAGGAACAAAATTGATGGCGCGCTTATGGATGAACAATAGAAGGTGCAATCTTGGCATCGACAACAACAGACTTCTTCTTTTCTCTCTCTCTTCTCTCTTCTCTCTCAACTGCCAAATAAAGCTGGATGTCAAATGTGTATAGTGTTCACTCTTGTTGTCATGAACACTAATTTTGCCATGTATTGTAATGATGATCTGTTCACATGTCATCCCATTTACCATTAGTGTCATTCAAGTCAATAATCTCATACCTTCCCAATATTTTGTAAGAAACTCAAGGACGAGTTTTCATTCAGTCATGGGGGTATGATGAGTCGCGATATCGCGTACGCGATATCGCAACCTGCCACAATGCCTATAAATAAGAGACGGCTTTCCCAGTTTTAGACATCTAGAGTTAATCCCTTAGCCAAACTATAGCAGTTTTACCATTCCAGAGTTAGAATAATTTCCATGTGCTCGCAGTAGGAGTCTCAAAGTGAACGGATCTTTATTCGAGCAAATTGTACCTGAGCACACATTTGTGTACGGCAATAAAGACGAACATTCTAATAAACCTTGCAACATATGGACTAAGCTAAATAAGATTTAATTATTATTAAATGTTTAAATGTTTTCCTAGATAATTAATCTCTCTCAACCCTTGACTCTCCTAGTTAAGTGCATTCAGTACGATCGCTTCAAGCATGTGTGTAATGCTTGGTAACCCAGTAACGAGTAGCGTTTGGTAATCATAGTAGCGTTGCACTAGTTCAAAGTGTGTGCGGCAAGTGGAAACAGATACTGATGCTAGGATAATTAAAGCTTAGTTAGTAAATAGTTAATGGAAATTAGTTATTTAGTTCTCTTCACATTTCCCTACTAGCATAGGCGTTAAAAAGATAAAAGACATAAAAATCATACACCTCAGGCTTACTTCACCATACAACCGTGACAATACAAATCTGGGAAAACAACGATTGGGAAAACAACGATTGATTAACCTTAAGTGTTCCATTAAGGCGCGTAAGCACTTAGTCCTTGGAGTTCAACTGGATCGCGTGTGAGATGCTCGTATTCGTATGGTTGAGTGTAGGGGTACCTCCCCACTCATCAAGAACATAACATGATACGAGAGTTATAAAGTATTTCAAATGAGACAGACAAAAAAGAAAAAGAAAAAAAAACGTACCTGAGTCTTCTTAGAAGGGATCATGCTTAGTATTTGATAAGCAACGAGGTACCCCTACGCTCAACCATATGAATATGAGCATGTACAAGCGATCTGGTCAAACTCCACAAACGAACTAGTTGTGGCACCTAGACAATTTTACGATTGCAGTTCGTTGTCTTCCCAGCTGAACTAGTATTTGCTTGTCACGTATGGTTTAATCCAAAGTGAGGTGTATGATGCAATTTCTACCACTATGCTACTCCTAAGGACAATCAAAAATAACTGAATTAAGCTAATAAGCAATAGAAAAATAAGATCTAAGCTAGCTTAAGTGCGATGAGCATCCATCCTTAATCATCCGTATGCATCTTGGACTTCGCGTACTACTTCTGGGATTACCAAGCGTACATCGCTTGAAGCACTACTTAATACGCTACTGGGTTACCACATAGTTACAGTTAAATGTTCGTAATTAAGACATTCATTCCGTGTTAACAACAGAAATAGTAAATAACAATAAAAAGAATATTAACTAAGAAAACAACAATAAATAATAAATAATTAAAATAAATTAAAAACTAAGTGAATGCTACAATGATAGAGTAATTTCGATCTTTATTGTCGATGGTGTGTATGTCTAAGTATGTCACACTCGAATAAAGGTTTTGTACAATTACAAGCATCACATTGTGGATATGCACTTGGGAAAAGAGCTAAAAACTACCTAAAAACTAACAAAAGACTCGACCTCAAAAAATTCAAAACTCCTAATGATCTTGCTGTGCGCCTGAGTGCTATATTTATTGGCTAACACAGGAATCACGATATCGTGTATACTTCCAATATCGTGTACCCAATATCAGAGCTTGGCAAACCACAATTCATCAGTATTAAGCATCTCTGCAAATTTGAGTCACTTCTCAATTTATCCGTCCAAATTGCATTCACAACCATTGTGTTCCCTTGCCTATTATTGCAATAATACATTGGGCATGCTACATTTATACTAAACAACCAATACCATATTGATGAGGCACTTTACAGGCCGATACCAGATTCTGTCTATTGGCCTGTCTTTCTCATTGCAACCTTTGCTGCAATTATAGCTAGACAGGCACTATAACAGCAACATTTTCAATTATCAAGCAGTCAATTGCACATGGTTTCCCATAAGTCAAAGTGCTTCACACATCAAATGATATTCTTGGGCAAATTTATATTCCAGAAATCAGCTGAATATTAATGATTCTTTGCATTATAGTTATTGCTGGATTTAGCCGTACAACTCAAATTGGAAATGCATATGGTCTCGTATTCATATTAGTTATGTTAGTCACAACTATCCTCCCTCTTTTTTCTTTTTTTTCCTATGATATTTACTAGTTTCTTTGTTTTCATAGAGCTTGGATACTTCTCATCTCTGTTGTTTAAGGTTGATCAAGGAGGTTGGGCTCCAACTGTGATTGCACCATTATTTTGGGTTGTCATGTGCGTTTGGCATTATGGAACAGTTACATGATATGAATTTGAAATGCAAAGCACTATATCTATTGGTTGGATTGTTGGCTTACGCCTTGGCCTGGGTTTGGTTCCTGTCCAAAAGGTGGTCTACCCTAAACAGAACTTGTAAAAGGCGATCTTCACATATTTTCTCATCTAATTACTCGTCTCCCGGCAATTCATTTAAAAAAAACAAAAAACAAAAACCATATGATGACCTTTAGCAGGATATGCATGCTAGCAATGAATACAAACCTATCAAGATTTAAAACACCAGTTGCTCATCTGCAACCAGCCTTTGAATGAGTGCCATCATTTAAGAATGACTGGTTGGCTCAGCCCTTTGTAACAAAAATACACTCTCATTGCAATTATAATACTCTGCTTATCATAGTTTTTGTGCAAATGAATTGCATCTATAAACGTATTTTCTTATTTTTTTTTCTGAATTTATTTTCAATTCAACACAAAATACTACTACATGATTGGTCAAGGAAGCTCAGTTTTTTAATTTTATTTCACTCCTCCAGCTCAGTTGGCTGACTTCTTTTGCCAATCCCGTAAATTTGATCAGGCAGTTAGAGGACTCTAACCAAACTACTCATCATTACTAAACAAAGATAGACAAACTATTCTATTTGTTGGAGATCTTTCTTATGCAGAATACTACCCATTTCATGATAATAGGCAGTGTTGCTAGACTCAGACTCAGTGACCCAATCGGTTACCCAAAAATAGACTCAGACTTGGCAGAAAATTGGACACTTGGCAAAAACTCAGAATTAACTTGGCATTTTGAAAAGAGTCACAGGACTCTCCAAAAACACATAAGATTTCATCATAAATTTCAAGATTGAGAACATAAAAAATATATATATACTCAAACAGTTAGATTTAAATAAAGACAAATAATTTAAAACCCTACAGTAATATAAATCTGTGTAATGCCTTGATAAACATGATCCAAAATAGGTAAGGATAAACAAGTGGAATCACCAACAATAATAGAGCTCAACAGAGGCTGTGTTTCATAGAGAGGTTATGCCTGTGGCTGCACTCTTGTTTCAAAAAATTTGCAGAAAACAAAATCATAATGGAACATTGCAAAAATATGAATTGGGGTACTGTGTCAAAAATTCTAACATAATAAACATAATTCATAACATTTTAGAAGTGAAACTATTACAATGTCATAACCATTGTAAATAAGTGTTGATGATGGCTAATAATTCTCAACATTTAAATAGTAGTAACAGAATTCAAATTCAAAGTTCAATGCTAAATAACCTAGAATAAGTAACTCTATATATCTATTAAATTCCTCTCTCTATGGTGCATAAGTTCTTCACCACTATCTTCAAATTCTCCAACTTCTTTATCAAATGAATCAGCAACTATGATGGCATTGTAGTCATAGTTTGAAGCATCTACTCTTTCATTTTCCCTTCCTTCTATGTATAACCTTGGATTTGTATCAACTGGTGGAATAAGTTGAATATTGTCCAAATTTATCACTCGTGCTACCTTTGCACACAAATTTTTCAAGAAGATGAGTATTATAATTTACATATACTAAATCATTTAGCCTTTCTGGTGTAAGGTTATGGTGTTTTCTATCTTGCACATGATTAAACAAACTCTAATTTCTTTCACAAACGAGGAACATGGCTCTGATAAAATTTTTCTTGCTAATCGTCTTAAGCTAGGAAGATGCATTCCAGATATATCCCACCATTGATCTGCAATTGATTAATAAGAAAGAATTATGCATTGATTTAAGAAAATTAAAATGCAATACTAAATAACATACCTCATCGCATAGTATTTATAGAAGCAATTGAATCTAAAAAAAATCTAACAGGACCATCTAGAGCTGAATACTTAGCTAATTCTTGGTAAATCACAGACCTAACTGTAAAGTCATCTAATAGTCTTTCAATGGTTTTCATCAATATATTTCCAGCTTCTTGATCATCTCCAATCTTTGACCCATGTGCTAAACATGAACTAGGGTTAAGATAATGTGCTGCTGCATGAATTAGATGATGTAAACCAAACCATCTCTTATCAACAGTGTTTCAAAATGACTGATATTTTTGTTTCTCATAATTGTAGTAGTTCATAATTCTCTCTTTAGCTTTGTCTAATGCTTCATATAGGTAGCCCATTGGAAGTGATTCTCCATCCACAAAACAAAGCACTTTCACAAGTGGCTTTGAAGTCTGAAAAACACATAATTATAATAATTAAAAAACTGTGATTGAGCGACAATAATAGTGGCTGGTATGTAATTAAAGTGTAGTCAGATTTAAATATCTTGATTGATAATTATTAGATAGTTAGGAAAACAACATTAAACTACACTATCATTGGTTGAAATGCAACTAGGCATAATTAGCCAATTAAACATAAGTATGACATAGGTTATCAAGAAGGCAGGCAGATAATAAAAATACATTGTTAGGCATCATTACTTTATAACACAAAATGACATATGCTGTTAAGCAATGAGTGAGCATAAAAAATCAAGGGTATCTATTAGGCATTCAAAATAAAGGGTATCCATAAAAGATCATACCTCAACAATTTCTTCCCCAATATGCCAAACCTTTTCATGCTATGGCCGGCCACAGTGTGGAAACTGTTGTTCCACCGCGCCAGGCCCTCACCGGCCGCATCACCTCATCCTCATCGTCAATTGCGACAGCCCTGCTGCTGCTGCTGCTGCTGCAAGGACTGGACACAGCCCTACTCGCTAGGGTTGCACAGCCTGTACAATGCCGCAGAAGCCCGCTGCTGTCTCTGCCTCTGCCTCTGCCTCTGCCTCTGCCTCTGTTGGAACCCTTGATGATGCCTGCGCCCTTTTTTGCACTGCGCTGCCGCTGCTGCAACTGCCTCGCGCCCGCTCAAATTCTCCGCCTCCGCCGTTGCACCCAAACCCTGTGTCGTTGTCGTGCAGCTGAAGCTCCCAACCCCGTCACATTGCCAAGCCATTTCTTTTCTTTTTTTAGTTAAAAAAACAAATGATAGTCATCATAATGTATAAGTAAATATAATATGCTTTTAATTAATTGTTAATTTATTCTCAGTTATTTTATAACTGATTGGTTGATAAGTTATTTATTGCATTTTGTCCGTCTGGTCTTTTAATTTCAGAAGGGCCATTTATATTTCCAATGAATTCAGAAGGTTTATTCACGTAACAGAAATAAAAATTTGCTGTTTTGGTTGTGCAGATAAGTAAATTTCTGCCTTGTAAATAAGTAAAACACTGCTAACATCATTCATTTTTATTTTCGGTTTTTCTTTGTAGCATAATTTGTGTGAGATTGAACCTCCATGACTGTATCGTGTGATAGTGATCTCTTTGAAAGTTTTAATTTCATCTTCTGTCAATGCATGGATAGATCGAATTCGAGGATGATGAAACCTTGCTGGGCATTTCTGGTTTCTACGGACTATACCGTGACAATTACGTCGTCACATCTTTGACGTTCAAGACCAATAAAAGAGCATATGGACCATACGGAAATGGCAAAGTTTCTGATGTCAACAACTTTGTATGCACTCCCCCTGGGTGTGACTGTCGGTTTTTTGGGGGGAAGCGGGTATTTCGTAGATGCCGTCGGAGTTTGGTTTCGGTTAACTTTGCCATGGGAGTCCCTGATTACATCCGTTGAAGACATTATAAATTGCAGGCTAGTTACACTTCAAATCTATTTAATTTACTTCTTTTTTTTTCTATCACCTTAATGTTTCATAAATGGCAGAGTGATTATGAATGGAAACCGCTTCCATCTAACTCATGGGGAGGGCAAGGTGGAATTCCTTGGGAAGATGGTATTCACTCGAACATCAACGACATCAAAATCACATACAGAACAATAATCAATACAATCAAGTTTGAATACATCCTCAACAAAGGAAAGCAACCATTTTTCTAAAACATCATTGGTTAATATAATTATTTTAGATACTATTGTTGATGCATAAATTTTGGACACATCAATACCTAAAAATTAGTTTAGGAAAACTATGGCCTAGAGCGCCTCCTTTATAGGTACAGAAACTCAAGAATAGTCTTAACTTTATGGGTAACATGATGTTTCATAACATATATAAATGTTGATAAGTTAAGCAATTTCAATAGAGAAATATAAAGGGAAGTTTAAAATAACTTTGACTAAAAGACAACCATTTGCGTTTAAATTTCCAATAATAAAGCTCAAAAATCAATAAAATGTGGAATTAAAGCAAAAAATAGCTTACCATAGGATTAATTCAGGTTCAAAGGTAAATGGGTTCTATGTTTAAACCATGGCACATAGACCTCAATTCATAAAAAAATAACAAAATGGGACAATAATTTAGCTCAAAACAAGCACAAATGTAACAACTTTTGATCACTCTAGCTGAGCTAGGCTACTGTTGCTATTGGTTGTTGACGTATTCCACCTCAAACACTATTGCAATTGACCATTGACTGCCACACATCGTTGTTCATGCTTGCACCACCGCTACCACTTGTGCCATTGGTTACAAATGCACGCTACTATCCACCGTCATTCGTCACGTGCCACCACTATTGGACTATCAATGCTACATGCACCTTCATTGCCACTGACGTGCACCATTGCTATTACTGCTAATAGTTGACTATTGAGTGCTAGTGTTCATGTTGCGCATTGCCATGTAGGATGTTGGTTATGCCCACCTACATAATGATCACTGACGCCCCTGGTAACATTTGTTGTTGTTGTCGCACCCTACTAATATGCCAACCTACCATTGCTAGTTGTCGTGCACTGATGCATCGTCCACCGCCTGTCGCTAGTTATGTTTGACACCACGTGCTACCACCCGTTGACTACCGTTTGACGTCGTGTGCTACCACGCACTGACTATCATCTAACGCCACGTGCTGCCACCCATTGATCGTTGTATGATGCCATTGTTGATGCATGTCTGCTCGCCGTTGTTCTCAATGTCGCACTACCACTGTCGCTAGTTCCTATTGCCCACTGGCTGCTAGTCATTAGTTGCTGATGCGCTTCATGTACCATCTACTGCTATGCATCATCTATAACATCTCCTTCCATCGCTCACGCATGCCATCTACCGTTGTTTGCATGTGCCACCTCTTACGCTGATGCAATGAGGGAGACCTTAAGAGTACCTGAGAGAGTGCCCTCAAAGATCTTCACCTTGCACACCACCGCTGGTCCTACCCGAACCCCCATTGACTTGTAGATGCACTCCATCTTTGCCATTGCTCCTTTTATAGCAGCTTCCAATTAGTGTCATGAATGTCCACGTCTGCCACTTGTCAGTTATGCCACGTCACCCACATTCTCCACCACATCAACACCTACAACATAATTGTTGCCATTGTTGCTACCCACGTCACCCACCACCGCCACAACACCCACGTCCACAACTCAATACTCATGATAGATTATAAGAACAAAACTAATACAATAGTTGCAAATATAGAAGCAAAGATAATTAAGAGATTCCCTCTATTAAGGATGGGAGACATGAGTTCTTGTTATACTTTTTATATTAATAATTGCCCCTATCACATTCATGAGGCTAAAACATGATGTTTTATAGGAATTAATTGCGAGGTACTACAATTTTTTTTAATGACATTCTTATGTACAACTCTAATGACAAGGAGCATATTGATTATTTGAATCTTGTTTTGCAAAATCTTAAATGAGGCCCAACTTACAATCAACATCAAGTAGTGTCAATTTAAGTAGAAAGAAATCATATATTTGGGACATGTGATTTTCAAAAATTAAGTAGAGATTATGATAGCCAATTTGAAAACTAGTAAGGAATGGCCTATGTTGGTGAGGCACGTTATTTTTTGGTCAGGAAGGCTTCTATAGGAGATTTATAAGGAACTTCAATGGCATTTTATGGCATCTATAGAAGAAGTCTACAAGGGATTTTTGAGTTGCTAAAAGAGAAGATCGTAAGTGGATAGGTATTTGTAATCTTAAATTTTCAAAAACTTTTTCATGCAAAAATGGATGCAAGTGATTTTGAAATAGGTGGGGTTCTATCAAAACAAGGTAGACCTATTGATTTCTATTGATGTGTAATGTTAATTTAATAGGAACCATGGCCACATAAAAAGGAGTATATAAATAATGACTTAATAGAAGTGGCAAGGTTAATCATTTATTTAATTTAATAGGCTGGCAAAATGTAGTAAAGGATTCGTTGATGATTTAACATCCTATTATATTTTCTATCCTTTCCTTTATCTAGGATACCTCGTAAATAATTTGCATAGTTTAACACCTATAGGATTTTTAATTTTCATGGGATCAAAATTTGTTAATCATGACTAATGTTAATGGATGACAATAATCTCTTATAACAATCAATAATTTAAAGGTTGCATGATACCTCTCATTGAAAGCACCCTTATTCAAATCATGAAACTATGTCCTAGTAATTAGACTAATAAGTCATGACCCTGTGCCTAGCATGGATGATGTTGTCATCAACACTTAGCCCCCAAACTATAAATTGCATGCAAGTGCAAGAAGCAAAGAAACCATAAAAATTTTAAAAAGAGATGCACAATATAAATGATTGAAAAGATCATAAAACATAAACAAATTGAAATTTGGAAGCAAACGATAATGATCTAAATATGATTAGAATAACCATATAATCAAAATAGAACTAAACATGGGTCACCTTTGCCACACTATCTTATTTAACATATACGCTTTATAAATCAGAACCTTAACTATATATATATATATATAAAATTATGATCTCATTCCCAATATTTTCACAAGGGAAAAGTAAAAAGTATGTGGACTACTTTGAGCATAAGATCAGAAATGGAATGGGTAAAAAGGGATTATTTGCTTATCTCTTTTTTTGAATTTTTGGGAAATAGGTTTAAAAGGGGAATGGGGGCTAGGATGGGGATTGTTGCTAGACCCCATCACACTCAAGAACTTATTATACTACCGATGAACATGGTCCTCATGTTTTTTCTTTTTTCTCTTTTTCTTAGGAAACTTTGCTCATAGTGTACTTCATTCTTAATGTAGAAATTCCAACACGAGTCTAGTCGATTAGTTGCACTACCAAAGAACATGGTTCTTTCAGAACTTTTTCCATGGTGCAGTTCAACCTCATGTATGTGCCTTTAATTACAATCTAGACAACATCATAGCAAGTCTCCTAGTGGCTAAGGGTTTTCAAGTGGAGATGAACAAACTTCACCCTGTTGCTCACAAGATAGCCATGGATCACAACACTTGAGGATTGGGGCTTATGAGAGGGGAAAAGGCATTTTCCAAGGTCACCTAGTGATTATGGCTAACCATTCGCAAACTTCGCATATCCTACACTCACATGGTCATGATGATTACATGATAAGTTAGCATAAATCCCATCCTCCATAATCCAACATAACTAATAAAACTAAAACCTTGAAATAGATTGGGAAGAATCATAGCATTATTGAAATATATCAATAAAGGAGATTTTATATAATAGTAATAGGATATATCATATAAATCATTGTACATTCACTATTTTCAAATGGTGTTGTGATGACCCAATGCCTAGTAATTCAAATGATCGTAATGATTACTAAAATCATGTTGAAAAGCATAAATTGAACCAAAGCCATTATGCTAAGAAAGAAATGATGGAAATGCAAAGAAAATATATAAATGCAACTATATACAAATGAAATGCATGGCCAAGTCAAAGAAAACATGCAACTAAGGATCTACTAGGTGTCCATGTGGGGCACCTGAGTAGAAATACTTAAGATGAAATGCATTAAAATTTCTATGTAACTTATATGCTTGCAAATTAACAATTTTGTAAACATGGGGACTAATGACATCTGTAACTTGGAATGGGCCTAACCAACTAGGAGTAAACATAGTTTGAGGGCTAGTTTGGCCATATGCTCTATCTCTCTTAAAGACTAGGTCACCTATTTGAAACACTTTGGCTGCATATTTCTTATCAAACCATTTTTTGATAATTTGTTGATGACTAAACAGATTTCTAATCGCTTTGACCTTTTTAAGATTTAGATTCCAAATATCATATGTACATGATATTAAATGTTTTTTAGTTGGTATATAGCCCAAGAAAAACTAATATGTCAGGATTTGCAAATTTATTGGCAATATTGGTTCTTGTCTGTACACTAGATCATATGGTGTAGTTTTGATCGATTCTTTATAATGAATCCTATCAGTCCAAACTGCCCATTTTAGTTATTCTTGCCAAGTTCATGGGTTTTGGGCTATCATTTTCTTAATTCCATCTAATATAATTTTGTTGGAGGACTTAGCCAAACCATTACCTTGTGGATAATATTTGGTTATAGCCTTGATAATAACATTATGTTCTCTAGCCCAATTTGTAAACTCTATGAAGATGAAAGCAGGTTCATTGTTGACTACTAAAGTGTAAGGATACCCATATCTAGAGATTATATCATTTTCTGAGAAGTGAATAACCTCACAAGATGACATTGTTTTAGTTGCTTTCGCTTCTAACCAACGTGTGCAATAATCAGTGGTTGTCAAAATAAATTTGTATAGGGTAGTAAACAAAGGATTAATCACTCCAAAAAAATCTAAAGTCCATTCTACAAATGGTCTAGTTTCTATTATAAGCTATAATGGGGTTGAACTCTTGGGGTCTTCACCCTTAAATATTTGATATTGGACACAAGTTCTAACTAGGTTGTAAGCATCATTGATCATAGTGGAACAATAATAACCAACCCTCATGATTTTATGAACTAATGAGTAGTATCCTATATGTCCTTCCTCATGGAGCTATTTTAAAGCATCGTTAGCCTATTCTTGTTCAAGCAATTAAGGTATATTCCTTGGAAATTCTTTCTAAATAGTTCACCACTTATTAGAGTGAATTTAGAGCCTTTTGATACTAAAAGCTTCCTTTTATATCTAGGTATATCCGAAGGACAACAATGGAAGGTTAAATAAAATTTTATATCACCATACCATGGATCATGCAATTGATTAGGAGCAAATGGGAGATCAGTTTCATCATTAATGGATAATATCTGAAGAGGAATTGATTCTTTATCTTTGGATGCATTGCAATTTTTTGAAGTTGAGGCTTTGGTAATCCGCTTAGCAAGACCAGTTCCTCTAACTAACTTGGCTACCTTCCATTGAATATCATATTCTTGCAACTTCATAATCCATTTAGCATGTTTTTTGCTAAGATCTTGTAATTTAGCTAAAGCAATGGTGGTTGGGTCAGGGACAATGACAAAAACCTTTGTGTTTAACAAGTAGTAGCGAAATTTCTTTAAGGCTTTTATCATAGCATACAATTGCTTTTCTATAGGTGAGCATTTTAATTTTGCATTCTTTAAAGGTGTAGACATGAACGCTATGGGTTTCTCACCATGATCAACTACAACTTGGGTTAAGATAGTAGTGGTAGTAATATCACTAGAAAAAGCATATAAAAGGAAGTCATTTTCATACCAAGGAGAAGCTAGGATAGGGGCATCTATAATGACCTCTTTAATAGCAAGGAAAGCATTCTTTCTTTCGTTTGTCTAGTGCATATTAATATCTTTCTTATCTCAATCAATGGTCTGACCAATTTAGCATAGATATGGATAAATCATCTAATGAAGTTAATTTTTCCAAAGAAATCCCTTAGATAAGTCTTAGATAAAGGTTAAGGTACTTCTAAAGTTTCATTTAGCTACTCAAGATCAATTGCAATCCCTTCCTTAGTTACTATATGACCCAGAAATTTACTACTTTGAACACTAAAGATAAATTTATTTGCATTTAAAGTGATGCCAAATTGTCTACATCTTATAAATTATCTACATTTTATAAAAATCTTTGGAAAAAATGGTTAAATTATCTAGCTAAGTAATAATGCACTTCCTAATTAGCCCCTCAAAAGTTTTGTCCATAGCTCTTTGAAAAGTAGAACCAACATTTATAAGGCCAAAGGACATTTTAGCAAATTGAAAAGTTCCTCATTTTTTTCATAAAAGTTGTTTTATACTAGTCTTTCTTACATACTAAGATTCAATTACATCTTAAATATCCATCTAAAAAGGAATACATTTGAGCACTGTTCACGATTTGTAATAGCTCCTCTATAAGAGGAAGTGGATAATTACCCTTAATGAAAGAAGTATTAAAGTTACGAAAATCAATACATAACCTTAATTCACTAGTTCATTTCCTAATGAGCACTAAGTTCGATATCTAGCTTGAATGTCTCATGGCATAAATAATTTTAGATTCTAGGAGCTTATCAATTTTTTCTTTCATGAGGACTTTAATCTTTGGATTTATAGGTCTAAGTTTTTGCCTAGATGGTTTTGTTTCAAGCTTAAGCTAGATTGTATGTGTCATCACTCATGGGTTGAAAGTTCTAAGATCTTTGTAAGTCCAAGCCAAAACATCATTAAACTCATGTAGCTAATCAATGAGGCTTTGTCTTTCATGTGGATGTTAACAAATTCCTATTTTAACATGGTATTGTCATCCTTTCTTTTGAATCTAAATTATTCTGATTTCAGCTAACATTTGCTAATTATTGTTTTTAGATAAGTGATGGGACGTGATATCGCATGGCTCACGATATCGCATCCTCACTGAGATATCGCGTACATGATGTATTATACATGATATCGCATACGCGATATCGCAGTCCGCTGCCATTTCTATAAATAAGAAGCGGCTCTCCCTTGTTTCTCAATCTAGATCTAGAACCTTAGCAAAACTCTGGCAGTTTTACCTCTCCAGAGATAGAATAATTTCCATGTGCCCGTAGTAGGAGCTCCAAAGTGAACGGATCTTTATTCAAGCAAATATTGTACCTGAGCACAAGTTTTTGTATGGCAATAAAGATGAACTTCTTGGATAAACCTTGCGGTGCATGGAATAGGCTAAATAGGACTTTAATTATTGTTATATATTGTTCATCATTTAAATGCTTTATTAGTCAATTAAATCTCTCTCAACCCTTAACTCCTAGTTAAGTGCATTCAGTACGACCACCTTGAGCACATGCGTTACACTTGGTAATCCTAGCAATGAATAGCGTTTGGTAATCCCAGAAGGTTGCATTGGCTCAGGGTGTGAACGGTAAGTGGGAACGGATACTGATGCTAGGCATTAGAACTTAGTTAGTTAAAGTTAGTTAATTAGTCTATTCCCCCTTTACTTCATTAGCATAGGAGATAAAACATAAAAGATATAAAAATCACATACCTTAGACTTACTTAACCATACAACCATGACAAATACAAGTAAGTCCGGGAAGACAACGAATGATTAACCTTAAGTGTTCCATAAGGTGTGTAGGCACTTAGTCTATGGAGTTTGACTGATGCTCGTACTCGTATGGTTGAGTGTAGGGGTACCTCGCCACTCATCACTGGTGCTGTTGTCGGGGACTAAGTTGTTTGTGCGCTAAGTAGAACATAGGAAATCACTCACATCATTGGGATCTTAAACGAATCCTTAGGGTTAATTAAACAAAAAAATTATATAATAGTTAATTAGCACACTGAATGAATAACAATGTCTTCTTCTTCTCATAAAAGCACTTCACCACCTAGGGATCACACAAGAGATTGTCGGCAGTCTAACACACGTAACCTAGATCCGCCAGTTCCTCAAGAGTATCAGGTAGTGTATACTCATCACGATGAGTATATACTCGATTTTACCTTTATCCTCCGTCATGATGAACAATTGTATTGGCGAGACTTGCAAGGTAACATAGTGTTACCCCTAGATCGAGTAGTCCCTAACATGCTCCTTCGTGCTCTTGCATAGATAGACATGACGCAACTATACGTTGAATACATTGCAGAAGATTATGACACAAGGGACGACCATCCCACAGAAGCACAACGTCAACGGGAATTGCAGCGGGAGAGTCGCCACACATCATTGAAGGGCAAAGGCCCCTGTAATACTTCACTTGTTATAAGAGAAATCAAGGGTGGTGAACCTATCTCAATAGGTTCTTCACAAAATGATGTTCCCTCTCCTAACGAGAGTGAGGAGGTGGTGTATCAGAACCTACGCTCCATGATACATAACCCTGGTTCTGATGCCCACGAACACCAATTGTTCAATGAGGGGACACAAACACAAGATAAGGGCGAGCATTCTGATCGGCATCACGATCAGGGTCGGGATCATCGAAGATAAGGAAGGAGACATCACCATGGTGATGGCTCTTCTTCTTCTTCCCCTTCATCACATCATTCACCCTCTCCTTCCACATCAGGACACAGTCACAAAGAGCACAATGGTGAGGATAAGGGTAAGCAAAATGAGAGACCTCGACAAGAGAGTCAAGAGCAAGGACGAGGACATTTTAGAAAATCAAGGCATGAAAGAAGGAAAAGTAGGGAACCACGTAGGCATCATAGACTTCATGAGAGAGATGATCATGATGAACCCCTACTAGCAACCTAGAGTATGTTAGACATTATGGAGGCTGTGAAATACCTACAAGGCACCAAAAAGATAGTCGAATCAAGAGATTAGACATGAATAATATCCCACGATTTGAGGGGGGATACAATGCTGATCTGCAAAATCACTTACAGGCATTCCACGATGCCTGCACCTTGCAAAATATTGAAAACAAGTGGTAGAAGTTAAAGTTGTTCCCTAGGACACTCATAAAAGAAGCAGAAAGTTGGTACCGATCTTTAGAGTCGAAAATCATTAGGAGGTGGAGTACGATGCTAGAATTGTTTAACGATAAATACCAAACGTACTCCAGAGTGTCCAACTTGCGTAAACAGATCCAAGGATGGAAGCAGGGTACTCACGAATCCTTGGATGCTACCATGGGCCGATATTATCCATTGCTACATTGTTGCCCGAGCCATGGTTACGCACAACAGGATCAACTCCGCCACCTCGTAGATGGGCTAAGACACGAAACTAGGAGAACCCTTGGGACATGTGCCCAAGAGAGATTATCTAAACTTAGGTCCCATGAAATTCATCAATTTTTGGAGCAAGTAGCTAAAGAAGAAGGGGAGCTATGGAAAAGAGAAAGCGCAGAAGAGTACAACCGCGATCCTTTCCTCTAAAAGAGGGGAGTGAGATTCTGCGATGAGGAAGATGAGTCACCACTCGAAGAGTTGGTGAATAGAAAAACCTTGCCACTTCAAAAATTAACAATGGAAGTGTCAGCTAAGGTAGATGAAATATGAAGCTCCTTAGATAGTAAAATTGAAACTGTCCTAAAGATCATAGAGGAGTCTAAGGAGTAATGAAGTAGTGACCATGATAAGAAAAAGCGGAGAGATTCAGGCCATGCATGTGAAAAGGGTAAGGGAAAAATGACTATGGCCAATGAGGTTGTGGATTCTGACACAGACAATGATGGTGGATGTGAGATTTTCCAATATGACCATCCTCCGGGATGTTGCCCAATAATCTCACATTTGCAAGAGTCTGGGGTGTATGCACTCAACCCAAGACTTAACAAACAACAAGCACCCCATCGATTACCTTATCCCTAAGGTAACCCAAGGTAGTTCCACCAACCATTAACATATTATCCAAGTGGAACTCCTCCACAACCTATCAGGCAATACCAGCTATGGCAACACCCATAGTCATGGGGGATGCCACCGCCTAGGCAACAATACCCTTACTGGCAACCAGATCCATATGGCTACTACGTGCAGTAGTTGGTTTCTCGAACTGACTCTATAGGTCACGCAACCCCACAACGTCACTACCAAGTTCAGGAGTATTTTAGGACTCCTTCTCCTATAGAAGACACAACATATGCATACCATCCTTTGAATCCATCTACCACTCTTACACTGGTAGTTCCACTACCACCCACTCCAACAATGCAAGGGGAACTCCCCACTCAACCACAGCAACGTAATGCTACGAGAGCTGTAAACCTTCAACCCATTGATGGTTCTAACAACCATAGAAAGAGAAGACCTTTCTTCAGAACCAGGAGTCCAAACAAGCTCTCACAACCATAAGCAGTTGAGTCTATGACCACTCCTCCAACAAATAAGGCTTTAGAGCTCCCTTCAAACCAACAACAGAGCTTAACACACATGGTTATGTTAACACATACCGTTACCGACTAGATCAAGGTGGGCCACCTTCCCAAGAAATTCTCTGATCCTGGAAGCCCCCTAATTTATCTCCAAGTTGCTGGGAATGAACCTCATAAGGCTCTTCTTGACTTAGGTTCCAGAGTCAACCTAATCTCACGATAAATGTATAAAGCCTAGAACCTGCCTCCACTTAAGAAGAGCAATATTCAACTAGAGCTAGCTAACTAGTCCATCACTATTCCCTTAGGATTGGTGGAGGACATCATTACTGTACTGTCCGAAATCGTCGGTCTCCGGCTGGAATGATTCAAAAACCAGGAGATCCCCAGACAAGCACAGAAGACCCTACCTTCGCTTAAGGACAAGCTGGAATTAAAGAAGGTAGAGTACCTTGAGTGGTCCGCATGCAGATCAGACAAGGATTTCCCCGAATGTACACCAATATGTTGTACGTTGGGTTATACGTAAACAGCGTAACTAATGTAAAACGGAGCATAAACAATAAGCATACAATAATGCACGAAAAACTATAGCAAATCTTAGCAAAAGAATTGTGGCAATATTATTGCAAAATGCACCGGTCTAACGCAGTTGTGAATCTGACACAAGGCAGACGAAGAGCCCCGGTGGATGCGGAGGGATGATGATGTGCTGGTTTGAACTGCAAGCACAACGTGAAGACTGTATGCTCAGCGTGCAGGGTTGAGTTCCAGCGTACAGGTTTTTGTTTTGCTCTAGTTTCTCAGCATCTCTGGTTCTTTTTTTTCGTCTCTGGTTTGCCCAAAATTACCCACCCTGATCTAGTGAAAAATTCTGATTTTTATGAGATCTTGGGCATTAGATTCAGATCTGGAAGGAGATGAGTGGCTATGAGGTGAGAAAAATTTGGATCGGGAGACAGGTGGTGCGTTGACCAAGTGCAAGATATGTTACAACTGTACAGCGTGCAGGATGCTAAGATGCCAACGTGCAGGATGCCAGCGTACAGGATGCCAGCGTGTAGGATGCCAGCGTACAAGATGCCAGTGTACAGGATGCTAGCATGTTGCATGCCATCATGTAGGATGCCAGCGTACAGGATGCCAGCGTGTAGGATGCCAGCATACAGGATGCTAGCGTGTAGGATGCCAGCATGTAGGATGCCAGCATACAGGATGCCAGCGTGTAGGATGCCAGCGTACAGGATGCCAGTGTGTAGGATGCCAGCGTGTAGGATGCTAGCGTACAGGATGCCAGTGTACAAGATGCTAGCGTGCTACATGCCAGTGTACAGGATGCTAGCGTGTTGAATGCCAGTGTACGGGATGCCAGCATGCTGCATGCCAGCGTACAGGCTTGACCTTAGCGTATAGACTCAGCATCAACCTCAATGTACAGGCTTAGCGTACACCAAAATGTACCCAGCGTATACACATGGAAATGTTTCATTTTAAGGTCAAAACTTGATTTTCAAGTGCCTGTGATGATGCCCAATAGTTTCCCTACCTCTAGGAGTTGATTTCAGGTAAAAATCTTGCCCTTTGGTGCATGTTTTGGGCTGTTTCTAGTGGTGTACACTAGGCTGCACGCTGGGCATGCAGAGTACGTATGCTCAGCATACAGGTCATGGAAGTGCATCATTTCAAGATTGAAACTTGATTTTCGGGTGCCTGAGAGCTACTGGGGACCTTGGGGAAGGTCATAGGGGGTCCAGATGCTCAGTTCTGGCATGTTTTGACTCATTTTTGGGGCCCAAAAGTTGCTATACGCTGGCTGCATGCTGGGCGTGCAGGCCTGAAAGACCATGATTTGGAGCCCAAAATTTGATTTTCAAGTGCCTAAGAGCTACTGGGAACCTTAGGAAAGGTCTTGGGGGGTCTAGACACTCAGTTCTAGCATGTTTTAACTCATTTTTGGGGCCCAAAAGTTGTTGTACGTTGGCTGCACGCTGGGAATGTATGCTGAGCGTGCAGGCCTGAAATACCATGATTTGGAGCCCAAAATTTGATTTTCAAGTGCCTGAGAGCTGCTAGGAACCTTGGGGAAGGTCTTGAGGGGTCTAGACACTTAGTTCTGGCATGTTTTGACTCATTTTTGGGGCCCTAAAGTTGTTGTACGCTGGGCTGTACGCTAGCCAGGGTACACCAAGGTGTGCCTAGAGTATACTTGGTCAAAACCAAGTATTTTAAACCCAAAACTCGAAATTTCAGATGACAAATGCTGATGTAGTAACCTATGGGTCCTGAGGAACTCTTTCTTGTTCAATTATGCTCCATTTGATGCTATTTTTGAGGCTCGCAAGTTTCGGTCATGTTGGGGAGCATCATGACTTAGCATGATTCTTGTCTGAAAGTGCTGGATCCAAATTTTGTGGTGTTTCATTGGCCCCTCTTTGTTGACGCTTGGAGGAATCAACTTGAGAGGCATTGACAAAGAAGTACAAAACACCACAAGCAAACTAGTAGCAAGCATTATCCTTTGGCACTTGGCCAGATGTCATCGCACTGGGTTCAGAGTACATGGGTGTAGGAAACAAGGTGTTGAGATGGGTAGGTAGATGTTTGCAACTATGGGATTGGGAATTGATCAAGGAATTGTGCTAATGTGGGAGACTTGGAATTGTGCAAACAAGTCATGTTGTTCCTTGTTGATGGTATATTTGGCAGACTTGGAACCAAGGCATGAGGAGTACGTCCGTTGGAGGAACGAGACTCTTGTATCATGTTTAAGAGAGCTTGTTGCCACAACCAAAGCCATGCAATGAGGTGGTGCGTTCTTTGGAGAAACAGGACCCTTGTGTCAGGTTTACGGGAACCCATTTTCCAACAACCAAAACCACGCATTGAGGTGAAACATGATGGTGTGAGACACGAGTATTTCTTTCCAAGACAACTGCCTTCCCGCCTGGGGCTTGTATGGGAAGTGCCAAGGGTCTTGTGGTTGATTTTGCTCTTTGCTCTTTTTTCCTTTTCTTTTTCTTTTTCCTTTTGTTCTTTTTCATTCATTTTTTTATTCTTTTTCATTTTTGTTTTTTATTTTTTTGGACAGAGCTTGCTTTCAACTTTGCACTCATGGTCATGTGTCGTGTTGTGTGTTGCAACTGCTTGAGAGTATCGTAGCATGCAATAGTGTGCTCAAAGTTTTGGGGTGTACTCGGTGTATCTGGGAACTGGAACCGGGTAGGAAAGGGAACAAAAGAGTGTTGAGGAAATGGAGAATGTATCGGGAACTGGGAATGTACTTTTGAACATATTGATGAACCTGGATACATGCGTCAAAAACAATGTGGCATCTTGTCACCATGATGAAGTGCATCTATGTACGAGCACCACTGGGTGTCATCTTGCAAGCACAACTCCAAGAAGATAAGAAAATCACAAGTGAATGAGTTAACAAACACTTCAGACATAAATGTGGTCGATGCAAATGGAGGCACCATGTGAAACTTTAAGGAAAACAAAATGAGCAGCAATAGTGTTGTCAGAGCCGGTGTGATGAATGATGCGGCAGGCATTGATGAAGAAATGTCATGAATTACAGCAGCAGATGAATGTGCCAGAAATGATCTTTCCAGTTTATAGTCTTAGCGGACTGTCTTGGGTTAGTTTTACGTCATAACCCATTGGACATTGCCAGTTTAGCATCGTAGAAGATGGTGCCATGCTAGTTTATAGTTGTGGCAGAGTATGAAGAGGCTAGCCAGTTTATAGTCTTAATGGACTCTGGTGAATGAGTGTGACAGTTTAGTGTCATGTCGGACAGAACTCTATGGTGTCGATTTATCGTCACAATGCCAAGACGAATCTGTGGTATCAGTTTTAAGTCATGATGCCAAGACTGCTCTGTGTGGATGCATGTGTGTGCATCTGTATGATCCTGTAAACAAAAGCTACTAGAGAAAACAATGTTAAATAGCAACTATAGAAAACATGAACTGAAATGCACCAATAAATAGAAAATAATGTGAAACGGTTGTAGTTTAAGACCTTTTCAGGCCATGGTTTAGTTTAAGGCCTTTTCGGGCAATGAGAGAACGTGTAAGCTAATACAATACAAAGTAAGGTGACGTATGCACAACGAACAAAGGTGAAGAGTGGGCGAAGATCAGATGTGTCTTTGGCCACAGGGGAGTCTTAATTATGTAGTTGTTTATTAGTCGGACATGGTCTAGAAGGCATGCTAGTTTACTCTGGGAGGCTTTCAATTTTTACCCCTCATTCGAGCATTTTAGCTCTAGGTGTTGTGTTTCTTGTTGTGGGTGTTGCTTCAAGAGGCTCCTCTTCCAAGACCTGTGACATGTCTATGTTGTGATCAGCTTGAAAGGGAGTGTTGTCGCCATGTATAATGACTTGTCCACCTTCGTATGGAAGGTGGATTTCTTGATGTATCAGTGAGGAAACGCCTTGTTGTTGTGCTAGCCAAGGTCTACCAAGAATCATGTTGAAACTGGGCATCTCTTCTATGACAATGAATTCCACGCTGGTGGGGAATTGTTCTCCTGCCACAAAGGCTAAGTTGATTGTGCCCTTAACTGTGACACATGATCCATTGAAAGATTTTAAACACGTGATTTCTGTTAGCATGATCTCATCTGCAATGCCTAGTTTGTCGATGACGGAGTATAGAACTACGTTTGTTGCTGCACCGTCATCAACGTGCACTCTACGAATGGTACATTTCCCAACACGTACACTAATTGATAATGGAGCTATTGTGAATTTCCCTTGTTCAGGGTTACGTTTAACTGCATCATCATGAAAGGCTAAGGTGTTTGAACCCAATCCTTGTGGTGTGTGTTGTGAAATCATTGCATGGATAGATTCCATGTTAGTAGGGATGTCCTCTGTAACAGGAATGGATGCTAACGTTTGCGCTAAGGCTTCGCGATAAGCCAATGATGTCATGACCAAATCGTACAAGCTCATGGTTGTGTTCTTTTATTTGAACGTTTGTTTCACCTAGGCCAGTGTAGCTACAAAGTCTATGTTGTCTATCGTTGTGTTGGTTACCTTTGTATGGGTTGAGGGCTTGGGCCTAGTTTGTTTGGGATTAGGGGCAGGGCCCCCAGTGTTTAGTTGTTGTATACTAGGTGTGTCCTTTGTTTCAGCTATGGGTGTTGTTCGTTGTTCGTTTGTCCTCTTCTGTTGCCATTTGGTAGGCTTATCCATGTTGTTGGCAAGGTTGACTCTTGAGGGAGGAGAGGTTGAGACGTTTCCTACGATTGGGCTCAGGGTAAGTGAGGGGCCATCGTGTGGTGGCACTTTTATGACAAATGGGAGTTTAGGAGGTGTTGTTGTTTTTTGACTAGCCTATTGTGGCACCTTGATAATGAAAGGTTTCTTTGCTATTGTCGTTGGTACAACATGCCAGTTTAACATCTTAGCGGACGACTGTGGTGGTACTTTGACCACAAAGGGTGTCTTCGGTGCTTGGGATTGCGTTGCATCTGGCCAGTTTAACATCTTAGCAGACGTATGAGGTGGTGGTACCTTGATCACAAAGGGTGTCGTCGGTGCTCTAGGTGGCACCTTGGTGATGATGGAAGGTCTCTTGCTCATAGAGGCAGAGGGGATCGTTGCCTTGCTGGGAGGCACACAGATCACAAAAGGTTGTCACACAGGTTTAGGCTTACTATCTATGCCAATGGAGTTTATGACATAAGGGGCATTGTCTGTGCTCAATTGATTCAGGGTGTTGATGTTTAGTTGGCCTCATTCTATCATTGCTTGTAGATCATCCTGTAATGCATGACAGTTGTCGGTATTGTGACCGAACATATGGTGGTAGTGACAGAATTGATCTAATTTGAAGTGTCATGGGACCAAGGGCTCATTTGGTGCTGCTAAGGTGGGGTTCCTCAGTAGCTCACAGTACCTATTGTGTCTTCGACGGGCATTTTCCGCTACTTGTTTGTATTGGATTTGCCCAGTTCTAAGGAGTTGCTCTAGTAGTTTAGAGGGTCACGTGGGTAGCAGCATATACTTAGAGTGATCCTTGCGCTGAAAGGTGGGCCTTAGGGTGGCCCTTGTTGTTGCAGGCGGGTTAGTACTAGTGTTTGTTGTTTTTGTGCTTGCAGCTACAATTTCCATTGTTGTCTATTGTTTGGCAACATGTTGGTTCTTGTAAGCCACATAGGTGGGGTCATTGTTGGTTTGTGCAGCTTGTTCAATGTTCTTGATCTATGTGAACGCTTGGCTCAACATTTGAGCACTTAGGTAGTACAGTTTTAACTTAATGAAGTCATTCATGGCTCCCTTCAGAATCGTAAGCAAATACTTTTTAGGGATGGACTCATGAAGTTCGTTAAGGACTACACTCCATCGTTGGATGAACTTTTGCACAGGCTCAAGTGGTGCTTGTTTCACTTGTATCAGAGTGTCTAGGGTTGCTTCAGGCTTCAGGTTGTACTTAAACCTGGTAACAAACTGATGTAACAAATTCTCAAGAGAGGATATGGAGTTACGAGGTAAGGCTCGGCACCAGTCCAAGGCTACGCTCATTAAGGACATAGGAAACACGTGCAAGATTGCGTGGGGCCAAGCTGGAAGCAATAGAGTTTCTGATCGAAACGTGAATAAGTAAGCATTTGGATCTCCCTTCCCGTTGTATTTGGTCAGCTGTGGAAGTGTGATTCCCTTGGGCAAAGCTAACGATGGCACTGAAGAGCTAATTGGATCATCGTGGTAGAAGTCTAGTACTTTAACTTGTTCAGTGTCTGCCGTTTTGAGGTGCTTTACCTCTTCAGCTAATGCTTGCATCATTTGTTTGGCTTCTGCCCACTCTTGAGCAATAGGCAGATTAGTTGGTTGGGGAGGTTGTTGGGTTGTCATTTGTTGCTGTGGAGCAATGTTCAGAGTTGTGGTTGTGGGGTGTGGCACGTTGAAGTGAGTGGGTTGTTGAACAAGGGGTATGGTTCCTTGCCTAGCCACAAACTGTGAAGTGACACCCTGGATGTGCGGGGCTGATGTAGTGAAAGTGGCCCCATGCGTTTGCGCGTGCAATATGTACTGGGTGGAGATGGGTGTGGGTAATCTCTATTGGGATACCGGTGCTTGTGTACTCATTGATACTTAGTGAGTGGCCATCTGTCCCATGCAAGGATGGAGTGATGGGTTCACGTAGGCATAGGGATTGAGGGTGTGGTATGAATCCTCAGGTTCAGATTGTGCCTCGAAGTCATCAATATCATGTTGGTTTTGGGGATCCTCAGTGGGTCACCGTGTATTTTGGCCCCTTGCTAGAAGGAGTTGAGAGATGAATCGATGGTGAGGCTCAAAAAGGGGGATGATGTCATATACAGAGGGGGAAAATTCATGACCTCCCATGTATATGCGCTCGAAGTTTCATTTTTCCTCCTATTCTCTATGGTCAACAGGAAGGTTGGCCTGAATCTTCATGCAGATGTAGTTATACTGTTCTTGTGTGGGGACTATGAAGATGCGTGCGCTGGAGTTTTGGGATGATTCCATGGTGATGCGTGCTTGGGCAAGGTGATCCATTTTGGTGGCAGTCAGTACTTAGACCGACTTGATGTTTGGTGCAAACTGCGGTGAATTCAGCTTTGAAACGGATGTGTTTTATGTGTTTTTGTTGAAAAAACACTGTAGTGGCACTGTAGCAGCGTAAACACTATAGCAGCGTAAACCCTATAGCAGCGTAAACACTGTAGCAGCGTGAACACTGTAGCAGCGTGAACACTGTAGCAGCGTAAACCCTATAGCAGCATGAAAACTGTAGCAATGTAAACCCTGTAGCAGCATGAACACTATAGTAGCATAAACCCTATAGCAGCGTGGACACTATGTTTGAATAGGTAACGTGATCAGAGTTTTGATTAAACAAAAAACAAGTCAGGCCCTCCTTCTAGTGCCATCTTTTATACTGTCTGAAATTGTCGGTCTCCAGCTGGAATGAAGCAGAAACCAGGAGATCCCCAGACAAGCATAGAAGACCCTACCTTCGCTTGAGGGCAAGCTAGAATTAATGAAGGCAGGGTACCTTGAGTGGTCTGCATGCAGATCAAACAAGGATTTCCCCGAATGTACACTGATATGTTGTACGCTGGGTTATACGTAAACAGTGTAACTAATGTAAAACAAAGTGTAAACGTACAGGAGTGTAAACAATAAGCATACAATAATGCACAAAAAATTGTAGCAAATCTTAGCAAAAGAAATGTGGCAATATTATTGCGAAACGGAAAGTTACAATGCACCGGTCTAACGCAGTTGTAAATCTGACACAAGGCGGATGAAGAGCCCCAGTGGATGCGGAGGGATGATGGTGTGCTGGTTTGAACTGCAGGCATAGCATGAAGACTGTATGCTCAGCGTGCAGGGTTGAGGTCCAGCGTACAAGTTTTTGTTTTGCTCTAGTTTCTCAGCGTCTCTGGTTTTCTTTTTGTCTCTGGTTTGCCCAAAATTGCCCACCCTGATCTAGTGAAAAATTCTGGTTTTTATGAGATCTTGGGTATTAGATTCGAATCTAGATGGAGATGAGTGGCTGTGAGGTGAGAAAAATTCAGATCGGGAGACAAGTGGTGTGTTGACCAAGTGTAGGATATGTTACAACTGTACAGCATGCAGGATGCCAGGATGTCAACATGCAGGATGCCAACGTACAGGATGCCAACGTGCAGGATGCCAGCATACAGGATGCCAACGTGTAGGATGCCAGTGTATAGGATGCCAGCGTGCTGCATGCCAGCGTGTAGAATGCCAGCGTGCAGGATGCCATCATGTAGGATGTTAGCATACAAGATGCCAGCGTGCTGCATGCCAGCATGTAGGATGCCAATGTACAGGATGCCAGCATGCAGGATGCCAACGTGTAGGATGCCAGCGTACAAGATGTCAGCGTGCTGCATGCCAGCGTACAGGATGCCAACGTGCTGCATGCCAGTGTATAGGATGCCAGCGTGTAGGATGCCAGCGTATAGGATGCTAGCATGCTACATGCTAGTATGTTGCATGCCAGCATACAGGATGCCAGCGTACAGGCTTGACCTTAGCGTATAGACTCGGCATCAACCTCAGCGTACAGGCTCAACGTACACCAAAATGTACCCAGCGTATACACATGGAAATGCTTCATTTTAAGGTCAAAACTTGATTTTCAGGTGCCTACAATGATGCCCAATAGTTGCCCTACCTCTAGGAGTTGATTTCAGGAGAAAATCTTACCCTTTGGTGCCTATTTTGGGCCATTTCTGGTGGTGTACGCTGGGCTGCACGCTGGGCGTGCAGAGTACATATGCTCAGCATACAGGCCATGGAAGTGCATCATTTCAAGGTTGAAACTTGATTTTTGGGTGCCTAAGAGCTACTGGGGACCTTGGGGAAGGTCATAGGGGGTCCAGACACTCAGTTTTGGCATGTTTTGACTCATTGTTTGGGGCCCAAAAGTTGTTGTACGCTGGCTGCACGCTAGGCGTGTATGCTAGGCGTGCAGGCCTGAAAGACCATGATTTGGAGCCCAAAATTTGATTTTCAAGTGCCTGAGAGCTGCTAGGAACCTTGGGGAAGGTCTTGGGGGGTCTAGACACTCAGTTTTGGCATGTTTTGACTCATTTTTGGGGCCCAAAAGTTGTTGTACGCTGGCTGCACGCTAGGCGTGCAGGCCTAAAAGACCATGATTTGGAGCCCAAAATTTGATTTTCAAGTGCCTAAGAGTTGCTAGGAACCTTGGGGAAGGTCCTGGGGGGTCTAGACACTCAGTTTTGGCATGTTTTGACTCATTTTTGGGGCCCAAAAGTTGCTGTACACTGGGCTGTACGCTGGCCAGGGTACACCAAGGTGTGCCTAGAGTATACTTGGTCAAAACCAAGTATTTTGAACTCAAAACTTGAAATTTCAGATGCCGGATGCTGATGTAGTCACCTATGGGTCCTGAGTAACTCTTTCTTGTTCAATTATGCTCTATTTGATGCTATTTTTGAGGCTCGCAAGTTTCAGTCATGTTGGGGAGGATCATGACTTAGCTTGATTCTTGTTTGAAAGTGCTGGGTCCAAATTTTGTGGTGTTTCAATTACCACAGTGTGTGGTTGGTCATACCCAGCTAATTTCCTAGTGATATAAGTCAATAGTAGCAAAGGGGACTTCCCAATAATAATGGTAAGAGCGTGGCTAAGTATAATAAACACATGCCTAGGAATCTGCGATCTTTCCTTGGAAATATCTAAGGAAAACATTTATGGAAAGATCGAGAAGAAGAAAGTTCCATGCATCACATACAGTGACTCAGAGGGTGATGATATGGAGGAATGCTCAGCATGTCCTACATGCAACCGGTGTGCACCAGAGGATAACATACAAAGGTGCCTGTATGTAGCAACCACACAACAAGAGAACACCCAGTGGTTGATAGCTGATCAAGAGAGTAGCTCACCAACATGCATGGAACGAACTGGGGGAACAACTTGCACCCACAACGAAAGCATAGATACATTAGAGTATTAGCGTCATTGACTTCCATCCCTTAACCTGAAAACATCAATCAGGAGAAGTTGGACACTTTTAAGAAATTCAAACAGGCGCTCGCTATTTCGAATTTCTCCCTTTCCATTCAATCATGGGGGAGATGGCCACCTGTGCTAATAAATTGAGGCCCTTAGTTCTTTTTAATTTTTTGTTTTAAATGTTTTTGTTTTGCACATTTTTATTTTACAAATTTCTTTAACTTTTCTTTTTTTTTTACAACATCGTTTATACCTTTTTAATTTCTCTGTGTGCATGTATGTGTGTGTCTTATCCATTTTGTTAAGTTTGTCACCTAATAAGTGCTCTAATGATGGTATGAACTGTTTCTATTGATTACTAATATTTGGATTTTACCTTTAAGATTATGATGTTGATACTAAGGTATGGTTCTTTTGATATAGTAGGAAATGAGTTCACTTCACCCATACATCCATAAATTTCTATGGTCTCTCTCGGCTTGGAACTGTACAGTCCCTTTTTCAATAATAAGAACTATAATGAATCGGTGACTGGGTATTTCTCAAACAAAGGAAGGACTCAAGGATTGAAAAGGGTGTGACTTCAAGGGAACTTGATGCCTTTGTGTTGGCCATTCTCTTGGGTGCTTGAATGTTTTCTTTTTGATTTTTCCTTCCCATTCTGACATTGCTCCATTATCAAGAAGCTGAGTTAATAAAAATAACAAAGTCTTTGCATGGTGTGGTTCTCACGTATAAACACATAAAACAACAACAACAACAACAAACGAAAAACAGTGAGAATTCAAAGCACACCCCTTAGATGAAATAATCATTTGGGCTACAAGCACTAGTTATGGAACTAAAATAAACATGTTCCCTCTAACTAAGGCCCTTCTCACTTCCCATTCTCTCCTCCTTCGTTTCGTTGGAATGGTGGTGGCTCTTTGGGGGATGCATTCTTATTACTTCAAGTGGATGGATTGGCTGAATGTATTAATGCGAAGTCACTGTATGTACTTTGTTGAGGCCAGACTTGGAATGGGATCTGCTAAGTCACATTAACCATGAAATACACAAGGGGTTGTACACCACCTTGTTCTTGAGATTCCATTCCATTCTCTTCTTTACATCATTCTTTCTCCATCGTTCACCTCATTGCTGGTTGTATCATTAGTGTATATTTTGGTTAATACATTATTTTCTTATTGGTAAATTCTTGTGGTTAAGAATTTAACTCTTGTTCCAAATGACATTCCTAGAGCCTACGGACTCTTTGAATGTGGGTTTGTTAGGGCATTAAGGGCATGAGCCTGCTTTGGGGAGGACCCACTGGCATTCCTATTTAGTGCACCACTTAAATTCTTTCCCTTAACATTTTTGCAATCACTCTATTTTATTCATTTCCATCTTGACATCCATTTCATCGATGTTATAGTTGTCTCTTTTTCTCCATCTTTCTTATTCTTTTCGTTCTCTATTCTATCGCTACCGGAGGTTCACTCTTAGTCATGGGGGTCTAGACCCAATTTTTTTGATTTTCTACTAACCCCTACACCTTCGGTAGTCACCATGAATATATCTCCAGACCCGTATCATCCATACCACAACTCAGCCAATGGACCTTTCACCGAAGCAAGGTAGCAACTGCATTGTGATTCATTTACCCTTGCTAATATAAGACTATGTTGTGTGTGCAGATGGCAATCATACAACAACAGATTGGATCTGGAGGGAACACTTGGAATGGATTGGTGCTAAAGTAGCTATGCAAGGAACGAGATGGATGGCGTGCTTATGGATGGACAACAAAAGATGCAATCTTGGCATTGGCAGTAGCAAAACCTCTTTCTTTCTCTCTCTTTCTCAGCTACCAAATAAGGCCTAATGTCAAATGTATAAGGTGTTCACTCTTTTTGTCATGAACACCAGTTTTGTCATGTTCTGTAATGATGATCCGTTCACATGTCATCCCATTCACCATTAGTTCCATTCAAGTTAATAATCCCATATATTCTCAATATTTTGTAAGGAACTCAAGGACGAGTTTTTATTCAGTCATGGGGGTATGATGGGATGCAATATCACATTGGCCATGATATCGCATCCTCACTGCGATATCGCGTACGCGATGTATCGTATGCGATATCGCAGTCCGCCGTCATTTCTATAAATAAGAAGCGGCTCTCCCTTATTTCTCAATCTATATCTAAACCCTTAGTGAAACTCTAGCAGTTTTACCTCTCCAGAGATAGAATAATTTCCATGTGCTCGTAGTAGGAGCTCCAGAGTGAACGGATCTTTATTCGAGCAAATATTGTACCTAAGCACAAGTTTGTGTACAGCAATAAAGACGAACTTCTTGGATAAACCTTGTAGTGCATGGAATAGGCTAAATAGGACTTTAATTATTATTATTTATTTTTCATCATTTAAATGCTTTATTAGTCAATTAAATCTCTCTCAACCCTTAACTCCTAGTTAAGTGCATTTAGTATGACCACTTCGAGCACGTGCATTACGCTTAGTAATCCCAGCAACGAATATTGTTTAGTAATCCCAAAAGGTTGCATTGGCTCAGGGTGTGAACAATAAGTGGGAATGGATACT
>MNCI01038036.1:1749643-1786427 GCA_015680685.1 Gnetum montanum | reverse complement strand
CCTCTCTAGAGATAGAATAATTTCCATGTGCCCGTAGTAGGAGTCCCAAAGTGAACGGATCTTTATTCGAGCAAATATTGTACCTAAGCACAAGTTTGTGTACAGCAATAAAGACGAACTTCTTGGATAAACCTTGTAGTGCATGGAATAGGCTAAATAGGACTTTAATTATTATTATTTATTTTTCATCATTTAAATGCTTTATTAGTCAATTAAATCTCTCTCAACCCTTAACTCCTAGTTAAGTGCATTTAGTATGACCACTTCGAGCACGTGCATTACGCTTAGTAATCCCAGCAACGAATATTGTTTAGTAATCCCAAAAGGTTGCATTGGCTCAGGGTGTGAACAATAAGTGGGAATGGATACTAATGCTAGGCATTAGAACTTAGTTAGTTAAAGTTAGTTAATTAGTCTCTTCCCTATTTACCTCATTAGCATAGGAGATAAAACATAAAAGATATAAAAATCACATACCTTAGACTTACTTAACCATACAACCGTGACAAATACAAGTAAGTCTGGGAAGATAACGAACGATTAACCTTAAGTGTTCCATATGGTGTGTAGGCACTTAGCTTGCGAAGTTCGACTGGATCGCGCATGTAACGCTCGTATTCATATGGTTGAGTGTAGGGGTACCTCGCCACTCATCAATAAGTTTATGGTTTTGGTATGCAAGTCATCAAATAATGCTTCCCTAGCTACTATTTTAGGACATATTTTATTTAATAATAAAACATCCTTTGATATATCTCCTTAATCACTAAATTCTCCTTCACAAGATAAAAATTTACAAACATGATTATCATTATCAAATACTTGAAAAGAAAAGACATTATTAGGAATAGAACAAGACTCAACTTTTTCAATAATAATTTCTGAATCCCAAGTAGTATGTTTAAAAGGGACATCCAAAGTATTGGGCAATTGGGCTAGCGCATCGGGGACATAATTTTTTTTCTTGGTATATGTTCAATGGTTACGTGTTCAAACTCTTTAAAATGTTCAAGAATATAAGCTTTAGATGCTTTCATGGTGACACCTTTATCATCAAAGATTCCATTGACTTGATTTACTACTAGTCGAGAGTCACTATAGATCTTAAGTTTGGGTAAGTCATAGTATTGAGCTAGCTTGATCCCTTGTATAAGTGCTTCATATTCAACCATGGTGTTAGTCATAGGTTGTGTGAGATTAATGGCTTTAAGGATAAGAGCTTCACTAGGAGGTATAAGCATTATTCCTGCTCCACATCCTTTCCTAGAAGAGGTACCATCCACTCTTAATATCCAAGTGTTTAAGTTAGTGAAATCTAAAAAATTAGCCCTTTGATCAAGGTAACAATGATCGTCATCAAAATTTGGCTCATCTTCTAATGTTTTATTGGTTAGAATCTCATTTATATTCTTATCATTTCCTAATGGTGGTGGGTCACCAAAAAGAAATGTTTTTCCATCATATTTATGATATGGTAAAGTATTTTCATAAACTTTTTCACACTCTCTAAAAGCTTGGTAATATTGGATAAAATATGTGTAGGCAAAAGGGTTTATGCCTAACGTTTCACCTATATCATTGTTCATCAAATATTCACCAAGTCCTGGCTCAACAACTCCAACAAAAAGATTGGTATTTTGATTTTCTAGAGATTTATTCTGTTGATTAAAAAGTTATTATCACTTGTTTATAAAAATTTTCTCTTGGTATAATCATATATTTAGATTTTTTCTTTGATAGGAATTAATAATTCTAAGAAATCTGACCTAAAGAAGCCCCCAAACTTGGATTCAAAAGTCCTAGATAAAAGCACACCATAAGTGGATGACATATCAACTACTAAGATATCCATATAACATGTAAATGTATGGTATTTTTTAATTTTTACTTTCACTCCTTTTAATGACCCTACTATAGGTACATTAGATCCATCAAGTTGTATCACACTTCTCACTTGTGGTATCATTTGTGCTCCTAATGTTTTACACACCTCAAGTGTCATAATGCTAAAATTTGCTCCAAATCCATTAAAAAATTATGAATATTCTTTCCTAAAATAATCAAAGTTGTTAAGAAAGGCGGTTGATCTTTCTTATTTGACATGGAGTTGCTTGTGTTTTGTATTGATAAATCATTAGGTCTTTCTACAAAATGAACTTGCCTTTCAGTTGTTGGAGATTTTTCTTTATTGGTTTCATGTGTATGAACTATCTTTTGCATCATATCTTTCATTTCATTAAAATGTAGAAGATCATACATTAAAATTTTGGCTTTAACTCTTTTCAAATCCTCAATTAGATCATAAGTCTCATTTTCATATTTGGCTTCCTATTGAGGTGGAATTTTTCTAGGTATAGAAGGGGAGTTTGGTTGTTGTGGGATGTTTGCTTAGGATGGCTTGGTTTGATTATTTGTGTTTTTTTGGCTAGAAACTCTTCTATTTGAGGAGTATAAGAATTGTTCTTATTTTGTTGTTGTGTGATGTTCATAATGTCACTAAGTCTACAATAGCAAGTGTTATATGGGTTGGGATCACTTACCATGACTTGTTCAAATGAAGGAACTTCCTCATTTTCTATTTCATCAAGTATGTTCAAGACGACAATTAGGGTTTCCCCATTTTGTTGACTTTGGACATTTTCATCGTATAATGCAAAAAATTGAGAACAAGTTTTCTCATAATGTTGCCTAGTGTTATGAAGACAACAATAATTATCATTGTTTGATGTGCTCAAATTTTCAAATTGTATAGGAACTTTATTGTTATTTTACTTTAGTTCAACTGCATTGAAAAGCTTTTTAAGTGAAGTTAATATTTGCATCTTTTGGTTTTCTATTTGACAAGTGGATGCATTAGGATTAGATATTCTATTTGGATTTATGATGAGTTGGATCAAGGCTTTTGATTGATCATCACTTAAATGAGTATTTGGTGGTAAAAATGATGAGGATCTGGGGCCTTGAAAACAACTACTTGTAGGTTGAGTTATCTAAAGGGAAGAGGGAGTTTGGAACAAAGTATTATTCATTGGGAAATGTTGTGGTGGTAAAGGGGTAGACTGCATAGGGTTGCTAACATTCATCATTCCAAATTGAGTTTGAATAATATTCATCAAGGTAATTTATTCCAACTCAATAGCTTTAGCCATTGCTCCTTATATTTTCATTAGGTTGGGATTAGATTTAATAGCATAGGTGAAGAATGGATCAATGGTAGAGGGGTAGAAATTAAGGATACCATCAAGTTGCAGATGCATCTCATTTGGCACATAAGCAAGTTGATGAAGAAATCTTAAGTTGTCGTCAAGGAAAATTTCCCCAAGTATTTTCCTTAAGCTTGTGAAATTGCTTGATGTTATGGTAGGCCTAGTGAACCTATCAAATTGAAATATGAACTTATTTTTAAACTCTTTCTACAAGTCGATAGAGGCATTTGAAAGCATAAAAAACAATTGGGTAGCTTCGCTCCTGAAAGTTGTCACAAATACCCTACAGGCTATGTCATTTGGGACAATGTTATGGATGCCTAGTAAGGTTTTAAAACATTGTATATGTTGGTGGGCATCACTAGTAGGGGTTGTGGAATCAAAGAAAAATTTATGTTTTGAAGTGGTCTTGGAATATCATGATAGTTGGTGAAGTTAAAGAGGTTTCTCACCAAGGGAGCTAGGGGTTGATTGGCTGCCATCCTAGGTTGAGTTCTTCTAGGGATAGAACTTGGAAATCACAAAGATTATTGTCTTCTTAAAGTAAAATGATGTGTAGTTGGTTGATTAGGAGCAAGAGTGAAAGCTCTTTGTTGAGTTGCTCTCTAGGGGATCTCACTCATAAAATGAAAGACTTTGAAATACAAATGCTAGAAAATTGTCAAATAAATAAGATAGAAAAATATTTAAATACTATATTTTTTTTTAATTTTAATTTTTAAAAGAAAAACTAAAATTGAAAATAAAATAGAAAATGTGGAATTTTAGAAAAGTAAATTAAAAGTAGAATGATGTAAATCACCTCACCAAAGTTGGAGCTAAGATAAGGACCGCCAAAGAGTAAATTTGAAAATGGCACTAGAAAACGAGGGTTTAGAAGACAAATTTGAAAATTAATATTAGAAATGGACAATGGGACTTGGGTAATAGCAAACAAAAGTTTTTAGAAAATAGAATTTTTGAAAGTATAAAATAAAGGGCTCAAAAATTCTCAAAAAATAGAGTAGAAAGTTTTTTTAATAAGGAATAGGGGCTTCAAAGAACTAAGGATCAAAGATTTTCAAAAAAAGGGTTGGAAAATACATTTTTGTAGTGGAAAAAGTCAACAGAAACAAGTTTCAGAATAGAATTAGGAACAAGAAATGAAATAGGCCCTCCTTCTAGCTCCAAAAAAAAGTGTTGATGTGTAAAATTTGGACACATCAACACTCAAAAAACTCATTTAGGGAGACTACTACCTAGGGCACCTCCCATATGGGTATGAAAACTTGGGAATAGTCTTAGCTGGTTAGGCAACGTGGTGTTTTGTAACGTATATAGATGCTGGTAAGGTAAGCAATTTCAACAAGGAAGTATAAAGGGAAGTTTAAGATAACTTTGATAGAAAGACAATTTTCTGCTTTTAAATTTCCAATAATAAAACTTGAGGATCAATAAAATGTGGAATTAAAGTAGAAAATAACTAACAATAGGATTAATCTAGGTTTAGAGGTAAATGGGTTCTGTGTTTAATGCACAACATAGAAACCTTAGTTTATAAAAAAAATAATAGAATGGGATAATAACTTAGCTCAAAACAAGCATAAATGTAATGACTTTTGGTGGCTTTGGCTAAGCTAAGGCTACCACCACCAGTTACTAACGTGCACCACCTCTAACATGATTGTAGTTTACTGCTAACCACCATGTGATACTCTTCATGCTCATGTCATTGCTATTGCTACTGCCACCAGTTGCAGATGCATGTTGTTGTCCACTATTGTCCATCACATGCCACTTCTATTAGACTACTAGTGTTACGTGCATCTCAATCACTGTTGATGCATGCCACTATTGTTGTTGTTGACAATTGACCACTGATCATTGCTATTCATGCCATGTGTCACCACGTAGGCCATTGGTTGCACCCACCTACTTACCAGTTGTTGATGTCCTCTGCAATGTCTACTATTGCTATTATGTCCCGTTGATGTGCTAGCCTACCACTACTAGTTGCTGCACACTGATGCATCATCCATTGCTTGCTATTGGTTATGTTTGATGTCATTCTTTGCCACCTGCTAACTCCCCTTAGATGTTGCATGCTACCACCCATTGACCATCATTGACTACCTCTATTGATGTGTGCTTGCTCATCGCTAGTCTCGATGTCACACTACCATATCGCTAGTTCTTGCTACTCGCTGGCTACTGGCTATTGATTGCTAATGCACTTCGTACATCATATGCTACTGTGTGTTATCTATAACATCTTCTATCATTGCTCATCATTTTCCACCACTGGTGCATGCTATCTACTGCCACTCATGTATGTTGTCTACCACTGCTTTTGCATGCCATCTACAACCACTCACATGCATCGTTTGCCATTACTTGCACATGTAGTCTACTACCACTTGCATGCATCATTTTTCATCATTTGCATGTTCCCCTGGTCCTAAAGTGTGTCTCCTTTGATGATACTGTAATAAGGGAGACCTTCAGAGTACCTGAGAGAGTGCCCCTGAAGATCTTTTCCCTATGCACCATCGCTAGTCCTACCCAAGCCCTTGTCAACTTGTAGACCCACTCCACCTCTATCACTACTTATTTTATAGTAGCTCTCCACTAGTGTCATTTATGCCTCTTTTCATCACATAACATCTGCCACTTTCCCACATTGTTTACACCATGTCATCCATGTTCTCCACCACATCTGCACCTACAACATAACTGCTACCATTTTCGTTGTCCACGTTGCCCACCATTGCCATGACACCCACATCCACAGCTCAATACTCATGATAGATGATAAGAATAAGACCAATACAATAGTTGTGGATGTAGAAGTAGAGCTAACCAAGAGATTCCCTCTATTAACAATGGGAGACATGAGTGCTTGTTATACTTTTTAGATTAATAATTATCCCTATCACATTCATGAGGCTAAAACATGATGTTTTATAGGAATTAATTGCGAGGTACTACAATTTTTTTAATGAAATTCTTATGTACAACTCTAATGACAAGGAGCATATTGATTATTTGAATCTTGTTTTGCAAAATCTTAAATGAGGCCCAACTTATGATCAACATCAAGTAGTGTCAATTTAAGTAGAAAGAAATCATATATTTGGGACATGTGATTTTCAAAAATTAAGTAGAGATTATGATAGCCAATTTGAAAACCATTAAGGTATGGCCTAATTTAAAGAATATTGATGAGGCATGTTATTTATTGGTTAGGAAGGCTTATATAGGAGATTTATAAGGAACTTCAATGGCATTTTACAACATCTATAGAAGAAGCCTGCAAAATATTTTTGAGTTGTTGAAAGAAAATATCGCAAGTGGATTGATGCTTATAATCCTAAGTGCCTAGCACGGGTGATGTTGGCATCAACACTTATCACATATGAAAGGGAGAGGATAAATCATCAACGAAACTTGCTTCATGAGAAGTTTAACTAATGGCTGAGCCTCTATGCATTTAGAGGTATCTACTTAGGATTCTCATCTTGGATTTGTTCAAAAAAGTTGAGATCAAGTTGTCCATAGAAGTTTAAGAAAGCATATAAAAGAGTATGTTAATCCAAGTATTTCTTTCCTCATTACATGATCTTGTTGCAAAGTCAATGCCTACATGATTTATCTGCAAACAAAAATGATGAAGCTAGATTTAGTATAATATCTTAGCTCCTTCTGTTAATCCTATAGAATTTATCAAGTTTTAATACAATTAAAAGTTCCTCATGCAGAATTTCTTCAAATAAGTTTTACAATTTTTTGATAATTTGAATAAAACCAAGGGTATTTTTAACAATTTTACCAAAAAATGATTTCATTTTTTGCCAAGCAAGTACTCCTTCTTTGTGTGTTGCCTGTATATAATTTTGTTAGAAACATAAATACTCTTTAATTTGATTTTGAAAACAAGTGTGGTGCTAAATAAGTAATTAAAATCAAACTTTCATAAAATTTTTTTCTTAAAATTGGATGAGATTTGAGATAATAATTAGGGTGAAAAAAGATTTCATTTTGGAGGACATTTGTGGATTTTACTTAAAGATTCATAATTAAATATTTGGGGATCTTAATATTTGAATTATATTCTAATAGAAAACTTTTTATAAATTTGACTTGGAAAACAAATATTTACAGTTAACTCTTTGAGAAAATTTTTGCAACACTTCATGGAAAATTTTCATAATAAACATGCATGAGCCCACCAACTTGAAAGAGGTTACACTTTTCCTCATTTTTGAGCCTACCGTAGAATGGATATTGAGCCTCTGGTGATGATCCTTTGTTTTCCCTTATTCATTGACCATGCCACAACCAACTAACTTGAAAGAGGTTAAGCTTTAGGTCTTAAAAAATGTAGGATTTTTCTTATCCAATGATCCTCTTGGCCTCTTAGAACATGCTTTGGCATGTAGGATGAGCACTGAGCACTAAGCATCTAGGTGATAATCCTTTACTTTTCCTTATGCATCAACCCTTGGAGAACCTATCTTAGTAAGGAGCATTCAGTCTATGGATAATGATATTTTTGTTATGAAAACAAAATGCAAGTTATTCTGTACAAACATGTAATGCATTGCTGATCACGAATTGTATATGATTGAAATTAAACATATAAATCTGAATTAGCCAAGGGAGTACCTCTAGTACATAAGTGGCACCTATGGCCAGTATGGTGTTCTCATAGTTGTAACAAGTTTAACCTTCCACATTAACTTAAGGAAGTTGGGATCCTATGGAAGCAACACACTAGAGAATCTTTCTTGTCACTAGAAACTAGGTGCAAGATCTTAGGTTTCTTTGGATGCTTTTGTTCTTACCTAGATTCCATTGGTTTCCACGTGTTAACTAATCAAGCCATCAATGCGGTCGATGTAACATCAGTCTAGAAAGAGTTTGTACTTGCAAAGATCCTTTATAATATTCTCTATCCACCTCATCTAGTTCTAGTTTCTGAATAACATGTAGTCCTATCTATGATAATATGGTATTAGCATCATCTATGTATGTATGTGGGTAAGATTAAAATAAAGAGGGGAAGTGGCATTGTTGCTACTATCATTGCTACCACTAACTACGATGAATTTGTAGCTACCAAAATCCTCTAAAATTTAGTGTAGTAGTCTAGTGAATAAGATTAATAAGAATTATTTTAATTTTATTAATCATTATTTCTAAATTTTTCAACATATTAACAAAAGGAATACAATAATGAAGGCTATTAATGAACCAATTATCATCGGTTTTCCTTGTTTCTAAGAAAGAGCATCCAACCATCATTGCCATCTATAAATTTTGTAAACCACTACCATTTTGCTCTAAAAGAAGCATCTCCACCCCAATTATAATAATTTATAAGGCTAATTCATTCATATATCTTTTTAACAATAGTACAAATATCCAAAGCCACTTTTTAAAAATCTTAATTATTAGACCATAGATACCAAAGAATAATTTTATGAATTTTGTCATAAGACATTTCGTAAGAACTAATAACTAGAGTAATAAATGTGATTAGCTTGAAGAACTTTCTTAAAATCTAAGACTTTGTGAATAATGATGATTTTTTTTCATTTATATATCTTCTTTTAAATTTTATTAATAAAAAAATTTTATAAAATTTCCAAATTAGAATTAAAAAATGTCATTAGTAAAAGTTTAAAGATAGAATCTACTCTAGCTCACAAATTCTTAGCATGCTATAGAGAATTATTGAAATAAAAACTAAATTATTTGCAAAGTGCATGTTAAGAAGTTGTATACCATGATCATTAATTTAAATTCCTTTAGCAATATTCTTTTGAAGATCATAATACATGTTATGTAAAAAAAAGATATACTATATGATAAATCAAAAGTTTTGCAAGGCTACGATATCAAGCATCTAAGATTGAAGTTGTGATATTGGAGCCATGATATCGAATCCTTGATATTAGGGCACAAGCTATGATGTCAAATACTTAATATTGCAAACATGTGGAGGCCTATAAACATGACACTTAGGTGCATGGTCTAGCAACAATTTTCATTCTAACTTAGCAAAATTCTATCATTTTGTTTCCTTGATTTTAGCACTTGGCACTTAGGAGTGTATGCCCGTAGTGTGATGTTAAGTGATTGAACAAAGTCTTTATTCAAGTGGAATGTTCTTGGACATGTTTCATGATTGGAAATAAAGATCAAGATTGCTTTGCATCATTGCAGCATCACTTAGATTTCTTTACTATATACTTAGACTAATGTTTATTGTTTTAAGTTACTATAACATTTACTATTTTCTTAGTTACTATTTGCTTTCTATGAACTTTACTATTTTTGTTGTTAAGAAAAATGGATATGACTAATTCTGAGCATTAAGTATGATCGTTTGGTAATCCAATAGTATTATTGCTTGGTTCACCTAGTAGTAAGATACTTGGTAATCCTAGTAATAATTACATAAGTCCAAGACATGTGCAAAGAATTAGGAATGGATGTTCATCACACTAGGCTAGATTAGATTCATTTACTATTACTTAGAATTAAAAACCACTTCATTTATTTTATGTGTACTAGGAGAAACATGACCCTACAACATTAATACATCATACACCTCACTATGAGTTAAAGCATGTGCATTGATTTTACTAGCTCTCGTGAGAAGACAACGATCACGAACTTAAACCAATTACTAGCATAACTACATTGCCTTGTCCATGGAATTAAACTAGGCTACACTTGAACACGTGTATCTTGTATGGTTGGATGTTGGATTACTCCATTGCTAGGGACACGTCAATGTATGCTTAGTAATTGATTTCTCAAAGTTCATTGTATCTGAAACATAAAGTCAAACTATGCATCCATAAGAAAAACACACTTAAAACCAATGTCTTAAGTCACAAACATGGCTTCAAATAAATATCAACCATCACCTATGAAGGAGAAAAGAAGAAGTAATGAAAGAATCATTGATGAGAAAGAATGGGGGATGCTAATGCAAACAGGAATTATTTATGTTCACATTGATCCTTAACATCCAAACTATACTTTCATCTTCCATTAGGATAATTAAATGAGATGAGCATCCATTCCTTTCCTAATTCTAAGTAATTGTTCATCTTTGATATAGAAGATGAAGAACATGAATGAAGGAGATGAAGAGAGTGAAGAGAGTGAAGAGAGGATCAAGAGAGATATGAGCATAAAAGAGGTCATCACCATAGCAGAGTATATGAACTCGATCATAATGATGAACCCCTTATGACAACCCGAAGCATAATAAACATTCAAGAAGCTATCCACATACCAACCAAGCACATGAGGGATAGTCAAATCAAATGGCTAGACATGAAAAATATGACAACATTTGAGGTGGCTACAACACTAATCCACAACATCATCTTCAAGCTTTCCATGATGCCTATGCCCTTCAAAACATTGAGAGTGATTGGCAAAAGTCAAAGTTATTTCTAAGAATACTTGTGAAGGAGGTAGAGAGCTGGTACAAGTCACTAGAACCTAAATTCTTTAGACACTGGAGCATCATGCTCAAAATCTTTAATGACAAATATTAGACCTATTCACAAGTATGAAATTTAAGAAAAAAAATCCAGAGATGGAAACAAGGGACTCATGAGAGCCTTGATCGGGCCATGAATAGATACTATTCACTGTTACATAGGTGTCCAAGCCATAGATTTTCATCAAAGAAATAGCTCAAGTACATTGTAGATGGGTTGCAAAGCAAAACTAGAGATACCCTTGGGATTTATACCCAAGGAAGATTATCAAAAATGACTGTCCATCATGTTCAAAGACTAATTGAGCAAGTGGAAAAAGAGAAAGGTGAGCTACAAAAGTGGGAATCAACTGAAGAGTACAATAGAGATCCATCAATCAAATAAGAGATGTATAAGTCTGCAATATAGAAGAGGAGAAAACCTTGGATTAAGCCATTCAACAAAAGACTCTACCTATTCAAAAATTAGTCAATGATATAGTAGCTATGATAAAGAAAGTATAGGAGTCGGTGGATGAAAAGATTACTAAGAACCTAAAGGTCATGGAAGAAAAGACTGAATAAGCACTCAATAGGGATAAGGAAAAGAAGAAGAAAAGAGATTATGGATAAGATAATTGCAAGCATAAAGGAAAAGTTGCTACCATTGAAGGGTACACTAACTCCAGTTCAAAGGAAGAGGAAGAATGCAAAGTGTGCTAATATGAACATCCTATGGGATATTATCCTATTATGGTCCACTTGCAAAAATCTAGTGTATATGCATTCCATCCAAGCTTCATTAAAAAGTAGGGGCCCAGAAGACTTCCTTATCCTCAAGGTAATATCATGCAATCTTTTTAGCCAACCTATTATCCAAGTGAAGCGTACCATCAACCACAGGAGCAATATCAGCAATAATGGCAACAATCGTAGACATGGGCAATGCCACCACCAAGGCAACAATATTTATATCGACAACATAATCTTTATGGATACTATGTACAATGTCCAATCTTACCAATGAGTGCAAGTATCCAAACTCCATAATATTATCTGCTAGAATACCACCAACCAATGCCACCAAGGACCAACTTAGACTTGTACAATTATCCACAAATAGCTAATTTTTCAAATCAACATTCAAATCCTTTACCACCAATGACACCACCTACTATGCAAGGGGAATTTCCATCACAACTACAGTAGAGAAAAGCTGCAAGGGCTATAAATATACAAATGGAGGATCTTACCAAGAACACTAAGGTCCAAACAAAGAAATTTCCTTTCTTTACGATGAGCCCTGAAAAGGCTAGTAGAATTAAAACTTCAATGAGACCAACTTTTCCCATAAAAAATCCTCTTGCCAAAAAAAATCTTTCAAGATCATTTGACAAAAAAGTACAGGTTGTCATGCTCAATGAAATTGTCACATATTGGATTAAGGCAAGACCACTTCCTAAGAAGAGAATTAATCTAGGAGTTCCTTTGATTTATCTACAAATAGCTAAAAATCTACCATGCAAAGCTCTATTAGACTCAAGTTCTAAGGTAAATTTGATTTCTTACAAAACATATTAAGCATGGAACATACCACCATTGAAAGAATGCAACATCAGGTTGGAGTTTGTAGATTAGTCTATCACCATAGTGACCACTATCAATGGGTGGTCTTATCCAACAAATTTTTTGGTAATTGATGTAAAATATGCTAATAAGAAATTTCCAATAATCATGGGGAGGGCATGGCTTTGCACAATTGATGATAAGCTAAGTATGAGGGATCTATCTATTGAGATCTCCAAGGAATACATGCATGGAGCCATACACACGCAACGAATTCCATGTATTACTGCTAAAAGTAAAGGGTGCAATTATGGACCAACTTACCAAAATATCAACAAAGTTACTATACCAGTCCACAACAAGAGTGAAAAGCAAGTGTGTGTGAAATAAAGAGTATACGCCACAAAACCAAAAGACACCCCATGGCCACTAACTAAGAACAAAAAACTATCAAAATAATGCATGGAACAATATAATCCACTTATTAACTCCCATTCCAAGAAAATGACTCTAACTAAAAACCTTAAAATGAAACTAATAAATCATAATCATACACCAAAAGGAAAGGAAAATAGGGACTTAGTTGATCATAACTCCACCACCATCAAAATCACATGGGATAATAATCAAAAAGTTAAACTAATAAAGATGGTAAGTCAACCACTTAGAGTGTATTATATAGGAGATATAGGGAGAATTTTCCAAACACTCGCCCATGAGTTTAGTCATGGGGGAGATGTTCTATCTTAAGTCTAGAATTAATAAGTGCTTTTCTATTTTTTTACAATTCTTTTTAATTTCTAATTTCTTGATATCCATTTTTCACATTCTTTAATCTTTTTTCATTCTTTGATACTTTTCATTTCTTAAATTTTTGACATTCTTTAATATCTTCTGATTCTTTAACATTTTCCATTCTTTTAACATCTTTCATTCTTTATACTTTTTCAAACTTCTTACTATCTTTTTCATTTCTTTCATAATTTGTTTTCAAATCCTTTTAAAATAATTTTGATCACTAATAATACAAATTACAAATAAAGGCAAATGTAGTCTAATAAAGTGACGATTTCTCTATGTTATCGAGTCATAATAGACTAATTATTTGAATAGTGAGCCCACATCATCCATCCATGCATTCCATTAATAAGGGGTTCTAACTATGGCCTTAATGATATTCTTTTCCATCATACAACTAAGAATAAACTTGTGATCAGTATGCCTGGATAGAAAAGTGAAGAACCAAGAGGGAATGTAATAGGTGTGACATCAAGGGGATTTATGGATTTTTTTTGGATTATTATTGTGAGTTCTATCATGTTTCTAAGGTTGTATTATATCCTTATAGATCTAACAAAAAATGGAAGTAAGATTAAAGTAAGTGCTACATTAAAAAGGTTGACACAAATAAAAATAAAAGAGCACAAAATAAATTTCTAGGTGTCCCACTAGAAAGACTATCCATGCCTAAAGGTAGGCGGCTTCTTAGAAATCTGAAAATCAAACAAAGTGCCATAAATAAAACTCCTCCCTTGGACAATACACCAATCAACAATACTCCTTGCAACATTGATAGTCGTATGATTGTAATTCCAAGAGATGAAACAATGCAATGTCACTAGAATGTGGTTTGGACATGGTATGAATCTTGGATAAAAAGGCTAGTGCTTACTTTAACAACTAATAAAACATAAGAATTCATTATGCCTATGGTAAGACACCTCATGTCTCAATTACTGCAATCCCTTCTAAGTTTGTCACATCTCATTGTTGGAATAGTCATAACTTATGATTTTATGTAACATAGAGTTATTTTCTCAAATTTGGTGATACTAACATGTGTGTTCTGCTAAACAAGTATGCATTACATTTAACTCCTTAAGTTCCTAAGGACACTTTTAGGCATGGTTATACAAGGGCATTAAGGACTAGAGCCTACTTTAGGGAGGATCCACTTATATAATTATTGTATTGTATACCTACCAAGCAATTCCACATCATCTTGAACCTTCCAAGAATCAATAAACACTTCCCATATTATTTAAACTATCTGTTCTTACAACATGAATCCATTACCCTGCTTATCCATCTTATGAAATTTCATAGCCTAAGATTCCTTCCTTATGCACTACTAATGATAAATTTTTCAAAAAAATGAGCATATATCCATCATCTAAACCCTCTAAGTAATCCTAAAGCCTTTCAAATGTCTAAACAAATTAATTTTTTCCATCAACCACTCATGAAAAATGAAATTTCTAAGGCTTCAATATTAGGTCACAGATATTGGGTCCGCGACAATATTGGATCCTCGATGTTAGGTTCATGATATTGGGTTCCATAAAACCTATATATATCAATGGAAACTTGGAAATCTTTTCATCATTTTTCATTTTATCTAAAGGAAATTTTTTTACTTTTCTTCTTTAATATGAGCTCTGGCCTCCTAGCTTTCCCAGGCCATAACTTGACTGTTATCGCTCTAATTTTCATAATTTAACCTATTTTATCATAGAGTGCTTAGCTTGGTTGTGGGGGGATGCTAGTGAGGAAAAGTTGAGCAAATTTTTTGAAAAATTCTAACGCTTGGAAGGTACTTTAAGATAAGTATGAGTAGAAAGTGGAAATTTTAAGAAACAATCAATCATATGAATGTCAAAACACTTAAATAAAACTTCTAAGGACCTATAACCATCATTATGAGTCATACATAGGGACATAATGAATAAGTGTAAAGGGTTACAATGAAGTTAACACTTATGGGGTCACTTTCATAAAAATTTTCTAACTCTACAATCCTAATAACTAAGAACTAGATGTAACTAAAAGCATGAGAAAGGAAGGGAGTTATAAAAATTAGAAAATGACTTCTAATGATTCCCAATTCCTTAATAATTACAAATGGCCCCAAAGAGAGGAGCATAAGGAGGACCTTCACAAGGTACAAGTAAGAGACCAAGAGGTCAAACTAGAGCCAAACTAGAGGACAAGAACTAGAACATGAGGGGCAAGAAGCTAATCATTTAGCATTCATGAAGAGACCCTGGCTATAGGAAAATCGATCTAATGAGAGGTAGAAGAACCACTAGTGCAAGAAAAATGCCTCACATTGTCACAAGATTGCCTCCATGTCATCCAAGAAAGATCCATTGATGAGTGGTGAGGTATCCCTACACTCAACCATACAAATACAAGTGTTTCATGCATGATTCAGTTGAATTCCAAGGACTAAGTGCCTATGCACCTTCATGGAACAATACGGGTTGGTTAATCGTTGTCTTCCCAGCATTACTTGTATGTCATGGCTGTATGGTTAAGTAAGCTTGAGGCATATGATTTTTATGGTTTTTATGTGTTTATATCCTACACTAGTAAGGATGAGGAGAGAGATAACTAAGTAACTAATCTAATTTAACTACTCATTAACTAAGTTCTAATTACTCCTAACACCAGTATCCATTCCCACTTTCCGTACACATCTTGAACTAGTGCAATGCTACTGGGATTACCAAATGCTAATCATCACTGGGTTACCAAGCGGTACACGCATGCTCGAAGCAGTCATACTGAGTGTATTTAACTAAGAGAGTTGTAGGGCAAGAGAAATCATTAATCAACTAGGAAAGCATTAAATAATAATTAACACTAATTAATCTATTTTGAATGTTGCAAGGTTTATCGTAAAGTTCGTCTTTATTGCCATACACAAAGTGTGCTCAGGTACACAATGCTTGAATAAAGATCTTTTCACTCTATGACTCCTACTGTGGGCATGCAAAAATAATTCTAACTCTAGAGGGAAAAATAGCAAGAGTTTACCTAGGGACTAACTTCTAATGTGGAAACCAAGGGCACCACCTCTTATTCATAAGCAAGGAGGCAGGCCACGATATCGGGTATCCGACATCGAATGGTTGATTTGATATCGTGGACGCGATATCACAGTTCATCATACCCCCATGACTAAATGAAAACTCATCCTTGAGTTCCTTATAAAATATTGAGAAGGTATGGGATTATTGACTGAATGACCATTGACGGTGGAACGGGGTGACAAACTCAACGTGCCTGGTGAACGGATCAACAATACAATACATGATAGCATTAGTGTTCATGACCACAAAAGTGAACACTGTACATAAATGACATCCAACCTTATTTGGCAGTTGGAAGAGAAGGAGAGAGAGAAAAAAGATAACGTGTTGCTACCGATGCCAAGATTTCACCTTCCATTATTTATCCATAGCCACGCCACCAATCTTGCTCCTTTCGTAAATGTTCCAGTTTCGGGCCATCCTGAGTGTTTCCTCTAGGCCCAGTCCATTGTTGTATGATCACCATCTACACACACAACACCATCACAAATGAGCGAGGGTAGATAAATCACAATGCAGTTGATACCTTGCCTCAATATAAAGTGCATTGGCTGAGCTATGGTTATGGCAAATACTGGTTCTAGAAATTTAACACCAGTGACTACTTAAGGTGTAGGGGTTGGGGAAAATTGAAAAATATGTGCCCAAGCCCCCATGACTAAGAGCAAACCTCCAGTAGTGATAGGATGGAAAAAGATAAGGAATAAGAAAGTTGGAAAAAAAAGTAACAACGGCAATGCCAATAAAATGGATGTCATGGATGGGGATGAAACAAAAATTGTTGATTGCAGGAAATGTTTAAGGAAAAGAAGTTAACAAATGCACCAAAAAGGAATGCCAGTGGGTCCTCCCCAAAGTAGGCTCATGCCCTTGATGCCTTGACAGACCCACAAGTCCATAGGCTCTAGGAATGTCATTGGGAAGTAAGAGTTAAAAACTTACCCATAAGAAATTACCAAGGAAGGATAATGCATCAACCAAGATACAGACTAATGATAAAATTGGCAATGAGGTGAAAAATGGAAAAGAAAGGTGAAGAGGAGAGAATGGAATGAAAACCCAAGAACAGGGTTGTGTAAAGTCCCTTATGTGTTTTATGGTTAATATGACCGAGTAGAACTCATTCCAAATCCAGCCTCAATAACCCACATTCAGTGACTGCATCAACACATTTAACCAACCTATCCTCTTGAAGAAATAAGAATGCCTCTACAAAAAGCCACCACCATCTCGAGGAGAGTGAGATGAAGAATAAGGAAGCGAGAAAGGGCCTTAGTTAGAGGGAACCTTTAGGCATGGGTAACATGTCTTTCTAGTGCCATAACTAGTGCGTGTAGCCCAAGTTTATTATTGTGTCTAAGGGGTATGCTTTGAATTCTCACTTTTTTTTTGTTTTTTGCATGAGAACGACACCATGCAAAGACTTATTTTTATGTACTCAACTTCCGGTGATTTGATGAATGGTTAGAATGGTAGAAAACCCAAGGAAAAAGCATCCAAGCACTCAAGAGAATAGCCAACACAAATGCATAAAATCCCTTTAAAGTCACACCCTTTTCATCTCTTGAGTCCTTCCTTAGTTTGAGAAATACCCAGCCACCAATTCGTTAACAGTTTTATTAGAGAAAGGGACTATATAGTTCCAAGCCAAGGGAGACGATAGGATTTTATGGATGTATGAACGACGTGGACTCATTACTTGTTTAATCAAAAGAACCATACCTTAATATCAACATCATACTTCAAAGGTAAAATCCAAATATTAGCAATCAATATGATATTATTCATGCCACAATCATGAACACTTATTGGTTGATGAACAAAACAAAATAAAGTAATCACACAAAGATATGGTAAAAATATGAACAATGGTGTAAAACAAAAAGTTAGAAAGAGATGAGGACCTTTAATGGTTAGCAGAGGTGGCCATCTCCCCCATGACTGAGTTGGAAGGAGGAGATCTGAAATAATGAGCAAGGTTGTTCACCTACAAAGGTAGCATATGTTCTAGCCATCCTAAACTCATGGAAAGGTTTTTTTTGTTGCACGTTGACTAACAGTCTTTTATCTAGGCTCTTAGGTTTATATATGGTCATGGCTCCTAAAGAAAAAGTGGCATGGATAATATAAGGTCCTTTCCATAGTATTTGAAATTTGGTACGTTGTGACACATGTGTGGGGTTCCAATAGAGAACCTTATCTCCTAGCTGATACTTAACTTTCCTAATTTTTAGGTCATGATGTTGCTTATTAAATGCCTTGTGCAACTCATTAGATGATAGGGTAGCTAGTTGGTTCTCATCAAGCAAGTTAAGAGTCATCATCCTTTGTTTTTGTGCTAGGTCAAGGTCAAAGTTGAGGTCACATGTCATGGCTAGTGTACAAAGCTTAGTTTGGATACAGAGCGTTGGAAGTTTTCGATACACTAACTCGTAGGGATAGTAGTCTATTGGAAGTTTCCATGTGGAGCAATATGCCCAAAGAGCATCATTTAGTTTAGTGCTCCAATCTCGCCTATACTTGCTAATGGTTCTGGTCGATATCTTAGTAATCTCCCTGTTGGTGACCTCAGCTTGATCATTTTCTTAGGGGTGGTATGGTGTAGTCAATTTGTGCTCAACCCCTAAGCATTGCATTAACTTCCAAAAAGTTGCACCTATGAAGTGTGTTCCATTATCTGAGATAAGTGCACATGGCATACCAAACATGTTGATGAATTGTTATTGAACAAATCATGTAGTTGTAGACAATGTGCAATCTTTAATAGTAGCTGCTTCAGCCCATTTTGTTAAGTAGTCTATAACAACTATGATGTAAGCTTTTCCATTGAACATTGGTGTAATGGGCCCCATGAAATCAATTCCCCAAATGTCGAAGGGTTCTAATGGTTGAATCCATTGTTACAGACCCTCCATTCTAGCAGTTATTCCCCCATCACATTAACAACATTCACAAGATTGGATGAATTGATGAGTGTCCAGGAACAAGGTAGGTCAATAATACCACGCAAGCAGGATCTTGATGGCCATTTGTCTCCTAGCATAATGACCCCCATAAGGGCCCTCATGAACATCTTGGAGAACTCTCAGTTGATCTCTATTGGGAACACACCATCAAACCAAGCCATCAAGACATACTTTGTAAAGTTGTCCATTGATCTCTATAAAGTACTTGGCTCTGTGAAGAAACTATTGTTTCTTCTTAAGGTCTAGCTCTTGTGGTGTTTGTTGGGTAAGGAGATAGGTAAAAATGCTACTGTACTAGTTTGTCTCTGTGGATGATTGGTTATTCACTACACTAGCAAAGAGAAACTCATTAGGGAAATGATCTAAAATTAGATACTCATTCTCTTTGCTATCCCAGCGCAACTGAGATAAATGATTGGCAACTACATTCTCGATGCCTTTACAATCGATCATCGTTAAATCGAACTCTTGTAGAATTACCAGCCATCGTATAATATAGGGGCTTACCATTGGCTTATTCATGAGGAATCGGATTGCACTATGATCTATGTGTATGAATACTTTGTACCCCAATACATAGTGTCTAAATTTTTCTAGTACAAACACTACAACCATTAATTTTTTTCTATAGTAGTGTAGTTAATTTGTGCACCAACTATACTTTTACTTTTACAATGGATGTAATAAGGGCATTTCTGATCATCTAACTATGTAAGCACGGCTCCTAAGGCATAGTTGGATGCATCAGTCATAACATGGAATGGTTTAGATTAGTCAAGAGCTTGTAGAATGGGTGTTTCTACCAACTTCTACTTTAGATTTTGGAAAGCTAGTTCGCATTCCCTGGTCCACTCAAAGGGTACGTCCTTTTTTGTTAACTCTACCAATGGTTTGGCAATCTTCGAAAAGTTCTCTATGAATCTCCTATAGTAGCTAGTGTGTCCAAGGAATGATCGAATGTCTTTAACAATTTTCGGTTAACAGGTGATTCCTTGGATGACTTTGACTTTCTCAGGGTCTACCTCTATCCCTGCATGTGAAATTTTATGCCCAAGTACTATGCCTTCTTGGACCATCAAATATCTTTTTTACCAATTGATCCTCAAATTAGTTTCTACACATCTTTTCAACACTTACTCTAATCGGTCCAAGGCTTGATTAAAGCTTGCTTCATAAGTGGAAAAGCTATCCATAAAGACTTCCATACCATTTCCTATCTATTGTTGGAATATGATTAGAACTAAGCATTGAAATGTTGCAGGGGTATTGCACAAGCCAAACGACATTTTTTTGTATGCAAACATTCCCCAAGGACTAGTGAATGTAGTTCTGGCTTGGTCTTCTGGCACTATTTGTATTTGGTTGTACTTGCTATAGCCATTCAGAAAACTATAATAGCGATGCCTGCGATTGTTTCTAAGACTTGGTTAACAAATGGCAATAGAAAGTGATCCTTGAATGTTGTCATGTTTAGTAGCCTAAAATCTATGCACACCCTCCATTTGCCTCCCTTTTTAAGCATGATTATTAAGGGGCTAACCCATTCCCTATCAGCAATGGGGTATATGAACCCATCCTTTAGAAGTTGTTCGATTTCTTTTTTTACTACTTGCATCAACTTTGGGTTCAATTACCTTATGGTTGTTTTCAAGGCTTCATGGAGAAGTTAGTGTAAATCCTATGCTAGCATATCCTAGGATCTATTCTAGTCAATTCTGGATATGACTAGGTAAAGGCTTTTGACCACTTGTTTATTACCTTTAGCAAACTCTCTTTTTATTGTGAGGCAAGTCTTGCGTTGATGATTACCGATTTTCCATTCTTAAGAAATGTGTATTCCATACCAATGGGCAATGGTTTTAGCTCTAGGGGTTCTTGTTTAAATTTCTTAGGAATTTCCAACTTTCCCCAGTTGATGTTTTCTAAGTTAGGACTAGGAAGTTAGCGGTGGACTTGCTCTAATGCATCTATGCTATCTATGTAAGTACAAGTCAAACCCTTAGTTAGTTCCATGCATATAAGTGAGCTGCTTTCTTGATCAACTATCAGCCACTGGGTGTCTTTTTGTTCTATGGCTCCTGCATACAGGCACCTTTGTATGTTCATCGTTTGTTCATACTAATTGCAACCAGGCAATGTTAAACTTTGCACAACCCATGATCTCTACATGCAATTGCACCCTATGTCACTATATGCGATGCATGGAACCTTATTCTTCTCGATATTTCCAAAAGTGTTTTCTTTAGATATTTCTAGGGAAAGATCATGGATTCCTAGGCACACATCGATAATGTTTAGCCATGCCCTTTCCATTATGATTGGGAAGTTTCCCTTATTGTTATTTGCTTGAATCACCAAAAAGTCAGCTGGATAAGACCACCCACAAACAATGGTAATAATGTCCTCCACTAATCCTAAGGGAACAGTGATGGACTAGTTGGCTAACTCTAAATGGACATTGCTCTTTTTTAATGAGGGCAGGTTTCAGGCCTTATACATGTCTTGGGATATTAGGTTGACACTAGAACCTGAATCCAAAAGAGCTTTGCATGGCTCATTCCCAGCAATTTGTAGATATATTAGGGAACTCCCAGGATTAGAGAATTTCTTGGGAAGGTGGCCAGCTTTGATCTAATCAGTAACGACATGTGTTAACATGACCGTATGTGTTGAATGCAATGTTAAGTTCGCAACGGGCTCTGAAGCTTTAGTTGATATGGAGACATCCAAAGACTTAGCCAATTAGGGTTGCAAAGGCTTGGTTGGATTTTTGGTTCTAAAGAAAGATCTTTTCTTCATATGGTTGTCAGAACCAATAGTAGGTTGAGGATTAATAGCCCTTGTGACATTGTGTTGCTATGGTTGAGCAGGGAGTTTACCTTGGATTGCTGGAGCAGGTGGTAATGGAGCTATTGATGGGAGAGATGTAGTTGGATTGGAATGATGGTACACTTATGGAATGTCGCCCCAAGGAGAGGGAGTCCTATAGTACTCGCAGGCTTGGTAGTGATGTTGAGGAGTAACATGACCAACAGAGTCACGTGGAGAGATTGGATGTTGCACGTAATATCCATATGGGTTAGGTTGCTGGTAAGGATATTGTTTCCTTGGTGGTGGCATTCCCCATGATTGTGGATGTTGCCATTGTTGATGTTGCTCAATTGGTTATGGTGGAGTTCCACTTGGATAATACGTTAAAGGTTGGTGGAACTTCCTTGGGTTACCTTGGGGATAAGGTAATCATCGGGATGTTTGCCATTTGTTTAAATGTAGATTAAGTGCATACATCCCAGACTCCTACAAATGTGAGATCATAGGGCAACATCCCTTAGGATGGTCGTATTGAAAAATCTCGCATCCACTATCATTGTTTGTATCTGAGTCCACAACCTCTTTAATAATAGAAACTTTACCCTTACCCTTGTTACGTGCATTTTTTCTTCTCTCTTTTTCCTTTTGTCATGATCACTACCTCGCTCTTTAGACTCCTCTACTACTTTGAGAACAGTTTGAAACCTACTATCTAGGGAGTCCCACATTTGGTCTACCTTTGCCAATACTTCTAATGCTAACTTTTGAATAGGCAAGGATTTCCTATTCACCATCTCTTTTAGTGGTAACTCTTCCTCATCCTCACAAAATCTTACTCCCTTCTTCCGGAGGGAAGGTTCTTGGTTATATTCTTCCACACACTCTCTCTCTTTCATAGCTCACCTTCTTACTTAGCAACTTGCTCCAGTAGCCTATGAATTTGATGGGACCTAAGCTCAGATAATCTTCCTTAGGCATAAGTCCCAAGGGTTCATGACTTCCTTTTTTCCATCCTTGGATTTTCTTTCATAGGTTAGACACCTGGGAGTACGTTTGGTACTTATCATTGAATAACTCTAACATAGTACTCCACTTAGGAATGGATTCCAGTTCTAAGGACCGGTACCAACTTTCAGCTTCTTTTATTAGTGTTCGTGGGAAAAACTTAAGTTTTTGCCACTCATTTTCTATGTTTTGCAAGGAATATGCATCATGAAATGATTGTAAGTGATTTTGATTATCAACATTATATCCCCCTTCAAATCATGGGATGTTATTCATGTCTAACCTCTTGATCCTACTATCTTTTTGGTGCCTTGTTGGAACTCTCACAGCCTTAGTTATATCTAGCATGCTTCACGTGGCGAGTAGGGGTTCATCATGATCATCTTGTTCATAGCATCTATGGTACCTACGTAATTTCAACTCTTCCTTCTTCTATGACGTGATTTCCTAGAGTGCCCTCATTCTCTATTTTGGTTGTCTCATCTATGACTTCCACTTTGCTTGCCCTTATCCTCATGATCTTTTTCTCTATGGCCATGTCCAAACACTAAAGGAGAGGGTGAAGGGGATGATGAAGGTGAAGAAGAAGGAGGACCACCACCATGATGGTGTCTACTACCTTCTCTCCGATGGTCTCTGCCTCGATCGTGATTGTGATCAGAATGCCCATCTTTGTCATGTATCTTTGTTCCTTTTTCGGACACTTTGTATCTATTGGTATTAGCACCTGGGTTGTGAACAGTAGAATGGAGGTTCTGATACATAATCCCTTAGCCAAAGTCAAGAGGAGAAACATCATTATGTGGGTGACTACCTAAGGCAGGTTCATCACTCTCAATTTTGCTTAAAACGTGGGGGGCATCCTTGGACCATTTTCCCTTCAAGGACTTATGGTGTCTCTCCTGTTGCAAATCCCTTTAATGTTGCACTTCTGTGGGATGATAGTCTCTCGAATCATAGTCCTGCGCAATGTACTTTACATGTAAGTGTTGCATGCCTATTCATGTGAGGGCATGAAGAAGCATACTTGGGACTGAACGGTTGGGAGGTAACACTATGTTACCCTCCAAGTCACCTCAACACAACTATTCATCTTGGTGAAGAATAAAGATGAAGTTGGGTACATATTCATCAAGATGAATATATACTATGTGAAACTGTTGAGGGATTGGTGGATCAACATCATGTGCATCCTATCGTCAATTACTTCTTGTGTTAGTCCTAGGTGGTGAAGTGCTTTTGTGTGAAGAAGAAGACATCTTGTCTTGTTTAGTGTGCAACATACTATTATCTTTTTCTTAAGCAACCCTAAGGGTTCATTCCAATGATGTAAATGATTTCCTAAGTTCTACTTAGCGCACAAACAACTAAGTCCCCGACAACGGTGCCAATGATGAGTGGCAAGGTACCCTTACACTCAACCATACAAATACGAGTGTTTCATGCATGATCTAGTCGAATTCCAAGGACTAAGTTCCTATGCATCTTCGTGGAATAATATGGGTTGGTTAATCATTATCTTCCTGATGAGACGCGATATCGCATGCACCACGATATCGCGGCCGTCACAATATTGCATCCCATGCGATATCGCGTCGTCCCCTGCAATAAGAGGTGGCACTCCCCTCATTTCTCATCCTAGGCTAGAAGTAGCAAACCTCTAGTAGTTTAGTCACTCTAGAGATAGAATATTTTCCATGTGCCCGTAGTAGGAGTCCCCAAGTAAACGGTTCTTTATTCGAGCAGCTTTGTACCTAAACGCAAGTTGTTTATGGCAATAAAGACGAGCTTTGTGGATAAACCTTGCAGTGCATGGAATAGGTTTATTATCTGTTATTTCTTACATGTCATTTATTACATGCATTAGCGCGGCATGAGTACGACTTGGTTACGAGCATTAACGAATGTGTACAGCTAACCAAGAAATTGGCTACTCATCGTAATTAGATTCTCTTACCCTTATCTCCTAGAACGTGCGATGAGTACAACTTGATTATGAGCATCTACAGATGTGTACGGCTAGTCAAGGAATCGGCTGCTCATCACACATAGGCTAGTTAGGTGCCTCAGTACGACCACTTCGAGCACATGCGTTACGTGTGGTGATCCCAGTAACGATTAGCATTTGGTAGCCACAGTTGCATAGTTCAGGGTGTGTACGGTAAGTGGGAACAGATGCTGACGCTAGTTAATTTAGACTTAGGACATTAGTTAGAGTTAGTTAGTTTCTCAACCCTTCACCCTTTAGCACAGGAAATAAAACCATAAAAGACCAAAAAAATCATATACTTCGGACTTACTTAACCATACACCGTGACAACAACAAGTAAGTCTAGGAAGACAACAAATGATTCACCCCAAGTGTTCCATGGGGCGTTCAGGCATTTAGTCTACGAAGTTCGACCGAATCGCATGTGCTATGCTCATTTCGTATGGTTGAGTGTAGGGGTACCTCGCCACTCATCACTTCCCAAACTTACTTGTATGTTACAATTGTATGGTTAAGTAAGCTTGAGGCATATGATTTTTATGATTTTTATGTGTTTATATCTTGCACTAGTAAGGAGGGGGAGAGAGATAACTAAGTAACTAATCTAATTTAACTACTCATTAACTAAGTTCTAATTACTCCTAACACCAGTATCCATTCCCACTTGTCGTACACATCCTAAACCAGTGCAACACTACTGGAATTACCAAACGTTAATTGTCACTGGGTTACCAAGCGCTACATGCATGCACGAAGCAGTCGTACTAAGTGTATTTAACTAAGACAATTGTAGGATGAGAGAAATCATTAATCAACTAGAAAATAATTAAATAATAATTAACACTAATTAATCTATTTTGAATGCTACAAGGTTTATCATAAAGTTCATCTTTATTGCCGTACACAAAGTGTGCTCAGGTACACAATGCTTGAATAAAGATCCGTTCACTCTATAACTCCTACTGTGGGCACGCAGAAATAATTCTAACTCTAGAGGGAAAAATGGCAAGATTTTGGCTAAGGGACTAACTTCTAATGTGGAAACCAAGGGCACCATCTCTTATTTATAGGCAAGGAGGTAGGCCATGATATCGGGTATCTGACATCGCATGGTTGATCTGATATTGTAGACATGATATCGCGGTTCATCATCCATGTTGATCACAATTGTTGTGGAGATGAACTTTGGCCCATTCATGGAATTTGTTTCTGAAGCAATGAGGACACAACTCCAAGCATCATTGCTATGGCCTACATTGTCATAGAATAGCAAATGGTACCTTAAAGAGACTTATTAGTTTTGGCATAATAAAGAAGAGCGTACTATAGTCAATATTGAAGAAGTATTAGTTTCATTTTTGATCAAAATAATTAATAAATTTTTTAGTGTACCCAAAAAGGGGGACAAGGTTAGCACATATGTCCACCCAATCAAATCCTGAAACTAGAGAGCTATGGCTAAATTGCGCTTATGGCAAAGAAGATAAGGGCTATAATGAACTAACTCTAAAAGAAAGAATCTACTTCAAAATTAACACTTATCACCTATTCCAAACCAAAGGACTTAATTAACTATCCACTTATGCAACTAGAGGAAGTGTGATACTGATAGGAAAATATGATGCTAACCTTGCACAACTCTACTTTATATAAATACAAAGGTGATTTGAAGAAAGAAAGGCACCTTATCAAAAATTCATGCAAGTGAGTTAGAATCTTGGAATACATCAACGATGTTCCCAGGAAAGCCTAGAATAATTCACATACTAAGTTGCTCAAACTAGCACCACCCATGAAAGATTAGCATGAAGAATAGGAACAAGAATAAGAGCAAAAGCAACAACAATAGCAATAGCAACAATAGGAGCAATAGTAGTAACAACAGCAAATTCCATTACCACTGCTACAACATTATTGACTATCGATGAGTCATTTGTAATAGATTGTAGAAATAATCAGCTGGGGAACAAGGGAGGAGGCCAATATTTACAAAGTTATCAATAGTACCATCCAGTCCATAGTTTCAACCAATCGAGCAAGTGGACAAATTTCATTACAGTTAGGAGGAGAGGTAAAATGGTCATAATAGATCTCTGGGAATGCTACATTGTTCCAAGTGGTGCTATAGACCAAAGAAGTAGCCACAATAGTGGTAATGCAACACCAAGATGTAGTAGAAGCAATAGAGATGATCATTGATCACATCAAAGGATCTTTCAATGTACCTATTGTACCACCAATAGATCTAACTAGAGCCAAGGATGCATGGATGTTAGTTGGAATCTCAATGACTCTCGCTAATCATGAGGATGTGCTTAATAGACTACTTTAGACTAAAGAAGTCATGAAAACATAGTTTGACATCCCCAGTGATGTCATTGAAGTACAATCTAAGCTCATCACCATCAAAGGAAAATTGATCATGGCAAAGATAAGGGCAAAGCATGCAAAAAATAAAATTCTAAGATTACAAGAAGAGAAGCTTGTAGCCTTGAGAGCTAAATGAAGAGATCTAACTCAATTCATTGCACTTGACTAGATAGAATAATTCAGAATAGAGTAGATAAATAATCTAATCTAGTATTAATAGTTGACAACTAAGAAGGAGAAAGTGGTATGAAATGCCTCTGTGGTTGAAGTGTAAGCATATGCACATGTTAAGATACTTATAGTGGTCAATGAAGAAAAAAAACAACTTGCTGCTGATAACATGAGGTTGACCACTATAGGGAAGTAGAAAAAAATTCTAGAGGTGATCATCCACTAATTAAGAGAACAACTAGTGAGGGTCAACCAAGACATGAGTTGCCCCACAAGAGAAAATAAAATCCTCTTTATGGAGGAGGTATGTACCATTTATCAAAAGTTAACCATTGAAATAAAATTATGGAAAAATAAGGTAAAGAAACATGAGAGGCTTAAGAAACACTTTTGAGATTAGGTGAGCATGTACAAGAAAATTAATGAGAAATAAATCTAGATGGAGAAGGCTAGAATCAACTCCATTTCAACACAAAATCCTAACTGGAAACCCATCCTAGATATTTATGCCCTTGTCCAGTAAGCAAAAGTGATAAACAAAGACTTGCAGATTGAGGATCTAAAAGAATACATGGGGTTAACTAACCTTTGTTATGCTAACTTAGCCATGTTAATAGCAGTTAGGCATAGGAATGGATTAGAACAACAAATAGCAACCACCTATGCTTTGTATGAAAAAGAGTTTGTAGATTGAAAAGATGCCTTGTAGAAACTTCAAGTGGCAAACTCTAACTGGAAGTAGTGAAGGCTAGCTACCAAGGGCAGAAGGATGTAGTAACAAATCTAGCCAGAATATTGATAGATTATCATGGATTATGAGAGAAGGCTAGAGCATTTGAAGAGTAGAGAAGGTAGTTTGTAGCTTGGTATGTCAAATCAAACCAAATATTTTCATAGCTAACATGCATATGGGATGTGTCAATTCCATCAAACATTGGTTCATCAACATAGATAGTTCACGATCCCAAAATGCAAAAAGAAAAGCTTCAAGCACCCCTGAATCAATATAAATTTCAAAAGTCTAATGACAAGGGGAAGTAACTGATGGAGGAGGCACTACCACCAAGAACTACCTAAACTACATTGAGCTTTACTAAAAAATTTTTGTTAAAATTGTCATGTCATGTGTCATTTTTATAAACACCACTGTGGCAATTAAGAGTCATGTATATAGTAATAAGTGTTATGAGAATCTACCTCTCAATTTTGTAAGGAACTCCATCCTCATTTTGTTTTAACTCAAGGACAAGTTTTTAGTTAGTCATGGGAGTATGATAAATCAAATTTTTTGCAAGGCTATGATATCGGGCATCCAATATCAAAGCACAAGCTATGATGTCAAATACTCAATATTGCAGACACATGTAAACCTATAAATATGACACTTAGGCACATGGTCTAGCAACAATTTTCATTCCAACTTAGCAAAATTCTATCAATTTGTTCTTGATTTCAGCACTTAGCACTTAGGAGTTTATGTCTATAGTGTCATGCTAAGTGATTGAATGAAGTCTTTATTTGAGTGGAATGTACTTGGACATGTTTCATGACTAGAAATAAAGGTTGAGATTTCTTTGCATCATTGCATCATCACTTAGATTTCTTTACTATTTACTTAGACTAATTTTTACTATTTTAACTTAGTATAACATTTACTGTTTCCCTAGTTACTATTTACTTTCTATGCACTTGACTATTACTATTGGTTAAGTGGAATGGATATGATTGATTCCAAGCATTAAGTGTGATCGTTTGGTAACCAAGTCGTATTATCACTTGGTTCGCCTAGTAGCAAGATACTTGGTAATCCTAATAATGATTACATAAGTTGAGGATGTGTGTAGAGAATCAGGAATGGATGTCCATCACACCAGGCTAAATTAGATTCATTTACTATTACTTAGAATTAGAAACCACTTCATTTACTTTATGTACTAAGAGAAACATGGTCCTACAACATCAACACATCATACACCTCACTGTGAGTTAAACCATACACATCAATTTTACTAGGTCACATGAGAAGACAACGATTGCAAACTTAAACCAATTACCAGCATAACTACATTTCCCTATTCATGAAATTCAACTGGGCTATACATGAACACTCGTATCTTGTATGGTTGGGTGTTGGATTACTTCAGTGCTCATTCCTATAATAATGAAAATTTAGGGAGTATAAAGATATCCATAACAAATGATGAGTGACGAGGTACCCTACGCTCAACCATACGAATACAATCATTTCACACATGATTCGATTGAATTCCAAGGACTAAGTGCTTATGTGCCCTTGTGGAACAAGGATGGGTTGGTTGATCATTGTCTTCCCAAGCTTACTTGTATTCACAATTGTATGGTTAAGTAAGCTTGAAGCATATGATTTTTATAGCTTTTATGTTTTTATGTCCTGCGCTAGTAGGGAAGGAGATAGGTAACTAACTGACTAATTTAACTTAACTACTCATTAACTAAGTTCTAACTAATCCTAACACTAGCATCCATTCCCACTTGCCGTACACATCGTAAACCAGTGCAACATTGTTGGGATTACCAAACGCTAATTGTTACTAGGTTACCAAGCATTACATGCATGCTCAAAGTGGTCATTCTTGTGTAATTTAACAATTTTCTTAATTAATCAAAATGAATTCCTATGCTAATAACAAAAAATGTAAAGTGCATAAAATAAAATAAATGCATAACAAAATAAAATAAAATCAATGTGTAACAAAACAAATCTCAAGTGTTGCAAGGATGAATCAAAGAGCTCGTCTTTATTTCCATACACAAGGTGTGCTCAGGTACACAATGCTCAAATAAAGATCCATCTACACTTAGACCTCCTATTGCGGGCACTTGGAAAATACTCTAACTTTCACACAAACTACAAGAGTTTCACTACTTGACAGCAAAAAGACTTCTTCCCAATTGTGCACCTGGGCACTGTATTTATAGACTTTGGAGAAACTACTCTAATAATTAGAGTAACTGCTCTAATAATTAGAATAACTGCTAAAGTAATCGCTAGAGTAACCACTCTAATAATTAGAATAACTGCTAGAGTAACCACTCAAGTAATTAGAGTAACTGCTAGAGTAACCGCTAGAGTAACCACTCTAATAATTAGAATAACTACTAGAGTAACTGTTCTCATCACACCCCCATGACTGAATGAAAACTTGTCCTTGAGTTTCTTACAAAATATTGGGAAGATATGAGATTATTGACTAATTGACAACTAACAGTGGAATGGGATGGCGGACTCAACATGCCCAGTGAACGAATCAATAAGCATATTACAACATTAGTGTTCATGACCATTGTGTTGAACACTCATACATAAATGACATCTAAGCCTTTATTTGACAGTTTGAAAAGAAAGAGAAATAAAGAAGATGAAGTGTGTTGCTACCAATGCCAAGATTGCACCTTCCGTTGTTTATCCATAGCCACACCACCAAACTTGCTCCTTTCGTAAATGCTCTAGGTCTGATCCATCCTGAGTGCTTCCTCCAAGCCCAATCCATTATTTGTATGAACACCATCTGCACACACAACACAGTCACAAATGAGCAAGGATAGATAATCCACAATGCAGTTGATACCTTGCCTCGATATGAAGCACATTGGCTGAGTTATGCTTATGGCAGAAACTAGTTTGGAGATTTATCACTAGAAACTACCCAAGGTGTAGGGGTTAGGCAATTAGTAAAATGGAAAAAATTGAAAAATTTGTGCCAAGGCCCCCACAACTAAGAGAAAACCTCCAGTAGCTATAAGACGGAAAAACATGAGGAAAAGAAAGATGAAAAATATCAACGGCAATGCCAATAAAATAGATGTCATGGATGGGGATGAAACAAAAAATGATTGATTGTAGAAAATGTTTAAGAAAAATAAGTTAACAATTGCACCAAAAAGAAATGCCAATGGGTCCTCCCCAAAGCAGGCTCATGCCTTTTATGCCCTGACAAACCCACAAACCAAAGAGTCTGTAGGCTCTAGGAATGTCATTTGGAAGCAAGAGTTAAAAACTTACCCACAAGAATTCACCAAAGAAAAAAATGCATCAACCTAGAAATGGACTAATGATAAAACCAACAATGAGGTGGAAAATGGAAAGAAAGATGGAGGGGAGAGAATGGAATGGAATCCCAAGAATAAGGTTGTGTAAAGTCCCTTGTGTATTTTATGGTTAATGTGACTGAGTAGAACTCATCCAAAATCCAGACTCAAAAAAACCACATCCAATGACCTCGCATCAACACACATGACCAATCCATCCACTTGAAGCAACAAGAATGCTTCCACAAAGAATCACCACCATTCCGAGGAGGGCAAGATGGAGAAGTAAGAAGCGAGAAAGGGCCTTAGTTAGAGGGAACCTTTAGGCATGGGTAACATGTCTTTCCAATGCCATAACCAGTGCTTGTAGCCCATATTTCTTTATTATGTCTAATGGGTGTGCTTTGAATTCTCACTTATTTCTCTTCTCTTTTTTTTCTTTTTTTTTTTTGTGTGAGAACCACATCATGCAAAGACTTATTTTTATTCACTCAGCTTCCTAATTTTTGAACAATGTTAGAATGGTGGAGAACCCAAGAAAAAGGATCCAAGAACCTAAGAGAATGGCCAGCACAAATGCATCGAATCCCCTTTAAGTCATACCCTGCCACCAATTCATTAAAAGTATACTTAGAAAAAGAGAGACTATACAGTTCCAAGCCAAAGGAGACCATAGACTTGTATGGATGAGTGGATGGTGTGGACTCATTGCCTGTTTTACCAAAATAACCATACCTTAATATTAGCATCATAATTCAAAGGTAAAAACCAAACATTAGCAATCAATATGATATAATTCAATCCACCATCATGAGCACTTATTGTATGATGAATAAAAGTAAATCAAGCAATCAAACAAATAGGAAAAATATGAACGATGGCGTAAAACAAAAATAAGAAAAGTTGAAAAAATGTGTAAAAAAAAAATTCAAAGAGAACTAAGGGCCTAGAATGGTTAGCATAAATAGCCATCTCCCTCATGACTGAGTTGGAAGGAGGAGATCTGAAATAGTGAGCAAGGTTGTCCACTAACAAAGGTAGCATGTATACTGGCTATCCTAAGCTCATGGAAAGGTTTGGTTTGTTGCACGTTGACCAACAGTTTCTTGTTCGAGCTCTCAGGTTCATATATTGTCATGGCCCCTAAAGAAAACGTTGCATAAATAATATAAGGTCCTTCCCATAGTGTTTGAAATTTAGTATGTTGTGGCACATGTGTGGGATTCCAATAGAGAACCTTATCTCCTGGTTGATATTTAACTTTCCTAATCCTTAGGTCATGACATCATTTATTGAATTCCTTGTGCAACTTGTTAGATGACAGGGCAGCTAGTTGGTATTCATCTAGCAAGTTAAGGGTTTCTAACCATTTTTTCTATGCTAGATCAAGGTCAAAGTTGAGGTCACATGTCATGGATAATGTACGAAGCTTAGTTTGAATGGGAAGCGTTCATAATTTACCATACACTAACTCATAGGGAGAGTAGTCTGTAGGGAGTTTCCATGTGGAGCAGTATGCCCAAAGAGCATCGTTCATTTTAGTGCTCCAGTCTCGCTTAAACTTGCTAATAGTTCTTATTAATATTTTTGTAATCTCCTTGTTGGTAACTTTGGCTTGATCGTTCGCTTGGACATGATATGGTATTGTCATTTTGTGTTCAACCCCTAAGCATTGCATTAATTTCTAAAAATTTGCACCTGTGAAGTGTGTACCATTATCTAAAATAAGTGCACATAGCACACCAAACCTATTATGATTTGTTGTTGAATAAATCATGTAGCTGTAGATGATTTACAATCTTTAACAGCAGTTGCTTTGGCCCATTTTGTTAGGTAATCAACAGAAACAATAATATAACCTTTTCCATTGGACAATGGTGTAATTGGCCCCATAAAATCAATTCCCCAAATGTCAAAGGGTTCTAACGGTTGAATCCATTTTTGTAGACCCTCCATTCTAGCAATCATTCCCCCATCACATTGACAGTGCTCACAAGATTGGATAAAAAAATGGGCATCCCAAAATAATGAAGGCCAATAATATCCTATAAGCAGGATGTTGATGGTCATTCATCTCCCATCATAATGACCCTCACAAGAACCCTCATGAGCATCTTGGAGAACTCGCAGTTGATCTATATCGGGAACACACCATTGAACTAAGCCATCGGGACACACTTTGTAAAGTTGCCCATTGATCTCCATAAAGTACTTGGCTCGGTGAAGAAACTGTTGTTTCTTCTTAAGGTTTAACTCTTGTGGTGTTTGTTGGGTGAGGAGATAGATAAGAATGCTACTATACCAGTTTGTCTCCATGGGTGATTGATTTTTCACTACACCAGTAAAGAGGAATTCATTAGGGAAATGATCAAAAATTGAATACTCATCCTCTTTGTTATCCCATTGCAACCTAGATAAATGATCAGCAACTACACTCTCGATGCCCTTGCGATCGATCATCGTTAAATCAAACTCTTGTAAGATTACAAGCCAACGTATGATACGAGGGCTTACCATTGGCTTATTCATGAGGAACCAAATTGCACTATGATCTATATGTATATATACTTTATATCCCAATACATAGTGTCTAAACTTTTCTAGTGCAAACACTACAGCCATTGATACTTTCTATGTGGTAGTGTAGTTAAGTTGTGCACTAGAGATACTTCTACTTGCATAGTGGATGTAATAAGGATGCTTTTGGTCATCTAACTATGTAAGTATGGCTTCTAAAGCATAGTTGGATGTGTCAGTCATGATATGGAATGGTTTAGACCAGTTAGGAGCTTGTAGAATGGGTGTTTCTACTAGCTTCTATTTTAGAGTCTAGAAAGCTAATTCGCATTCCCTAGTCCACTCGAAAGGTATGTCCTTTTTCATTAATTCCACCAATGATTTGGCAACCTTTGAAAAGTTCTCAATAAATCTCCTATAGTAGCCAGTATGTCCAAGGAATGACTAAATATCTTTGATAGTTTCCAGTTGATGGGTGATGAGTCATGTATGTGCTGGCTGTGATATCGCAGCCGTGATATCATAGCCCTGTTGTATCAGTAGCTGCGATATAGCAGCGGCCGTGATATCGCAGCTGCGATATCGCGTCTTCCTTGTGATATCGCAATGCACTGCAATTTCTATAAATAAAAGGTAGGTTTCCCATTAGTTATTAGTTAGGAGTTAGAACTAGCGAAGCTATGGCAGTTTGGCCACTCCAAAGATAGTTTATTTTCCCGTGTCTGCCCGTAGTGTGGTGAATGTAATTGTACGGCATCCTTTATTTGAGTGTGATGTACTTGGACACGTACATGACCGACAATAAATATTGAGATTACTTCATCATTGCAGCAATCACTTTGTTTATTTAATTATTTTAACGTGGAATGAGTATGACTTGATTACGAGCATCTCCGTGTGACTACTTGGTAACCTAGTGGTGTACCTAGGATCTATGCTTGGTAATCCTAGTGGTACTCATGCACCAAGATGTGTACGGTTAGTCAAGGAATCAGTTGCTCATCGCACTTAGGCTAGTAACGTGGTACAAGTACGACTTGATTACAAGCATTAAGTATGACTACTTGGTAGCCCAGTGGTGTACCTAGGATCTGCGCTTGGTAATCCCAATGGTAGTCATGCATGAGGTCCAAGATGTGTACGGTTGATCAAGGAATCAGTTGCTCATCGCACTTAGGCTAGATTAGATTCTCTTACCCTTCTCCTCCTAGCTTAGCTTAATTAATATTATTTTTCACTGCCTTCAGGAGTAGCATTAGAATTAGGAACACATCATACACCTCACTCTAGACTAAACCATACGTGGCAAATATAAATACTAGTCCAGGTGGGAAGACAGTGAACTATGACCTAAGCATAACTATCTAGATGCCACAACTAGTCCGTCTGTGGAGTTCAACCGAATCGCGCGTGCTACGCTCATTTCGTATGGTTGAGTGTAGGGGTACCTCACCACTCATCATTGGCGCTGTTGCCGAGGACGGTGCTAGTTATCTAGATTAGTTATATCATACAAGTTCGTTGTAAAGAACTTAACGATATATCTCTTTGAAAGAAGTAATTATAAAAAGTCACATAAATTCACACACAACAATGCCTCTCCTACAAGAGCACGATAATGCCACACTTAGTGAGGAAGTTCATTAGAGAACCAATGAACTATATGATAATGAAGATTGGAGTATACAACCTGAAGTGGGAGTTTCTTATAAAAATGAACAAAAACAACGTCATCATAACACACGAAGGCATAACTTACAAGATGACGATGAACCCCCACTGGCCACTACAAGCCTAATGCAAATAAAAGAGGTCATTCAAATCTCATGTAGGCATCGTAAAGAGAGCTGACTACTTAGGCTCGATTTAAATAATTTTCCCAAATTTTTAGGAGGCTATGAACTAGATCCACATCAACATTTACTAGCCTTCTACGATGCCTGTACATGGAATAACATTGATAACAGTTGGCAAAAACTTAAGCTTTTTCCTATGACACTAGTTGATCAAGCAAAAGTATGGTATAAATTGTTAAAGCCAAATTTGATACACCGCTGGTCAATAATGGTAGAAGTATTTAACGAAAAATATCAAACCTACACAAGAGTGTCAGCCTTGAGGAAACAAATCCAAGGATGGAAACAAGTGCAACATGAACCCTTGGACATGGCCTTAGAAAGATATTGTGCACTATTAAACAACTGTCTAGGCCATGGGTTTTCCAAGGAAAGGCAAATGTACCATATCATTGATGGGCTATGTAATGAAACAAGAGAGACCTTAGGAGTATATGCCCAAGGTCAACTATATGAACTACGAACCAATCGAATCTAAGAGCTTATTAAGTGGGTAGCAAAAGAAGAAGGAGAAATAGCTACATGGGAGAGTATTGAAAAACATCAACGGGACCAAAATTTCAACTTAACAAAGGTCCATGATCATAACAAGGAGAAATCAACAAATCTTAAGGTGGAAATATCATCTTTGCCAATACAAGAATCGTTAGAAGAAGCTAAGGCAAAGATCAATAAGATGTTGGAATGGATGTATCAAAAGTGTGGAGAATACATCAACACCATTGGAGATAGAGTTTTGACAACCCAAGAAGCAGGAAAAAATAGTAGACATTCAAAAAAAAAGAATAAAGGGAATAAGCGCTCAACTGCCAATTCTACGTATGAATGCAACCTATGCCTGTACGATCACCCCAAGGGTCAATGCCCAATATTGTTACATTTACATGAGCATTGGGGAAA